>MU752942.1:14518-56648 GCA_026770625.1 Nicotiana glauca | reverse complement strand
GGGGTGGAAGTAAGAATAAAACAGTTGAAGATGTTAAGGACAAGATCAACAATTTATTGATTGAGTATGTGGTAAGTGGAGAGAAAAAAGAGGCTTTCAGATGTATTAAGGATTTGAATATGAGATTTTTCCACCATGAAATTGTTAAGAGGGCTATTATTATGGCAATGGAAAAGCAACAAGCCGAAAATCGCCTTTTGCATATAAGAACATGATACGAGAATGCAATAGATACAAATAAACATAAACTACAAAGAAAAAATCTACAGAGTTTTAAATACTGAACTAATAAAGTAAAAGAAATAGATAGAGAGGGGCTACAGGCTGCGAACGCCAACAACTACCTAAAGACTCCTCGAAGATTCGCCTGAAGCTAGAATGAATCAGCACATGGGAGCAGGACCGAATGCGCCTGAATCTGCACACAGGGTGCATGAAGTAAAGTGAGTATACCAACTCAGTGAGTAATAAATATAAACAATGACTGAAAGTAAGAAAACATGTAAGGCACACGACATTCTATAAAGAAGCAGTGAAATCAGTTAAAATTAGTAAAACTAGTGAAAATCAAGTAAAAATAATTTCTCAACAAATAACAAGGTAAATTGACAGACGGTTAAGGTAAAGTAAACAAATATAAGTTCTCCCCTCGGGAACATTATCAAAAAATCCGCCCCTCGGGCAACATCTTAGAACCATACCAGCTCCTCGCGCTCAATCTCACATCACAATAGGTACCCGTGCTCACTCGAGGTGTGCAGACTCCTGGAGGGACCCCTTACGGCGCAAGTGCAATAACAAGCCATCTCGTGACATAAAATCTAGGCCCTCGGCCTCATATCAATCAAGCCACCTCGTGGAATACATATCTCAAGCCCTCGGCCTCAAATCAATATAAGTGTTTCCTCACAATACAGGCCCTTGGCCTTACTCAGTCAAAAATTGTCACAAGCCCCTCGGGCAACAGTAAAACGGTGTTTCTCAGCCCAAATATCATTTAGGTCTCAAAACTGAGTAGAAATGGCTGAGTAGTAAAACAGTGGAAATTAACATGACTGAGTTCAAATAGTAAGTCAAAACAGTGAGAAAATATCAATTAAAAGCCCCGAAGGGTTCAAATAGTTGGTATGAAGCCCAAATATGGCATTTAGCCCAATAAATGATGATATCAAATATTTTAAAATCAAATACGCGGTAAAAACCATCAATCGGGATGTACCAAGTCATATCCCCAATAGTGCACGACCCCACACTCGTCATCAAGTGTGTGCCTCACCTCAATATAGCATTACGATGTGCAATCCGGGGTTTCAAACCCTCAGAACATCATTTACAATCATTACTCATCTCGAACCGGCTAAATCTCTAGCTCGCGATGCCTTTTCCCCTCGAATTGGCCTCCATGCACGTCGAATCTATCCAAAAATAGAATGAGGACATCAAAGTATGCTAAGGGAACAAAGCCCAAGCGAAGACAATTAATAAAGGCACAAATCCCGAAATTATCAAAACCCGACCCCCGAGCCCACATCTCGAAATTCAAAAATTTTCATATCAATAGATTCCTTATCTCTCCACGAATTCATACATATCAAAAGTTTTCAAATTCGACCCCAAATGGTCCTCCAAATCCGAAATCAAAAGTCCAATTTCTCAAGCCCTAGTTCTTCAATTCTAGGCTTAGTTTTCATGATTTTCTAGGTGGAATTCACATAATAATCGAGTTTTTAGTCCAAGAATCTTACCTCCAAATGTTTCCCCTTGAATCTCTCTTCAAGCTCCTTCAAAAATCTCCCAAAATAAGCAACTATGGAGGAAATGATCCCCAAAATCGCGGATAAAACGAGTTAAAAACATTCTGCCCAGGCCTGACTTTCCTTCTTCGCGAACGCGGTCAACCCCTCGCGTTCGTGAAGCATAAACTTATGTTGACCAACTTTTGCTCTATGCGAACGCGACATGATAGACGCGAACACGATGCGTTGCTCATACCACTCTTTGCGAACGCGCTCACCCTTCCGCGAACGCAATGTACATTTGACCTCGAGCCCATCTGACCCAACTTCCTCTTTGCGATCGCGATGCACCACTTCCCAGCCCTCAGCGAACGTGAAGCCCTTCTTGCGAACGCGAAGGCTTAATTCCTTGCCTTCTTCAACTGCCCTCCGCGAACACGAGGCTCTACTCACGAATGCGAAGGGTAAAATCCCTACAACAGCTGAATAGATTTTCTGTAATTTTCTAAACTCCAAAATGATCCGATTGACCACCCGAAACTCACCCGAGGCCCCCGGGAGCTCAACCAAAGGCACAAATATATCCTAATAGCTTATTCAAACTTGTTCTCATCATCAAAACACCTCAAACAACATCAAATCAACCAAAACACATCGGATTCAAGCCTAAGTTTCTAAACATCTTCCTAATTACTCTTTTGATAAAAAACCCAACCAAACCACGTTCGAATGACCTGAAATTTTGCACACACATCCCAAATGACATAATGAAGCACTGCAACTCTCGAAATTCCATTTCGACCCCTAGATCAAAATCTCGCCTATCAACCGAAAATTGCCAAAATATCAACTTCACTAATTCAAGCCCAAAACTACTCCACACCTTCAAAACTCATTCCGATCACGCTCCTAAGTCATAAATCACCTCCCGAAGCTAAACAAACCATCAGAACTAACATCCGAGCCCTCTAACACATAAGTCAACATCCAATTGACCTTTCCAACTTAAACTTCCTTAAAAGAGACTAAGCATCTCAAACCTTACCAAAATCATTCAGGATTCGATCCAACCAACCTGATACCATAAAACATGGATAACGAAGCATAAAAAAGAAAAAATGGGGGAAACAGAGCGGTAACTCATGAGACGACTGGCCGGGTTTTCACATCCTCCCCAAATTAAACAAATGTTTGTCCTCGAACGAGTCAAGAAACATACCTAAACCCTCGAATAGGTAAGGATATCTGCTTTGCATCTCCCGCTCGGTCTCCCAGGTAGCCTCTTCCACGGGCCGACCTCTCCACTGCACTTTCATTGAATCTATATCCTTTGATCTCAACTTCCGAGTCTGATGCTCCAAAATAGTTGCTGGCTCCACATCATAAGTCAAATCACCCTCCAACTGAACCGTGATAAAATCCAGAACATGAGATGGATCCCCAATATACTTCTGGAGCATAGAGACATGAAATACCGGATGCACGCTCGATAAGATGGGTGGCAAATCAAGCCCATAAGCCACCTACCATCCTCTGAAGTACCTCAAAAGTTCCAATGAACCGCGGACTCAACTTTCCTTTCTTCCCAAACCTCATAACACCCTTCATAGGCGAAACCTTCACCAGAACCTTCTCACCGACCATGTAGGACACATCTCGAACCTTCCTGTCAGCATAACTCTTTTGCCTCGACTGTGTTGTACGAAGCATCTCCTGAATCACTTTGCCTTATCTAAGGCATCCTGAACCAATTCTATCCCTAATAGCCTAGCCTCACCGGGCTCGAACCAACCAACTGGAGATCTACACCGCCTCCCGTACAAAGCCTCATTGGATCCATCTGAATACTTGACTGGTAGCTGTTATTATAAGCAAACTCTGAGTACCTAATTCCCGCTGACCCTCCAAAATCAATAACATAAGCACATAGCATATCCTCCAATATCTAAATAGTGTGCTCGGACCGCCCGTTCGTCTGAGGGTGAAAAGTTGTGCTTAACTCCGCCTGAGTACCTAATTCCCGCTGAACAGACTTCAAAAACTAGGAAGTAAACTGAGTGCCCCGATCTAAAATGATGGAAACCGGGACACCATACAACTGAACAATCTCCGGGATATATATCTCTGCTAACCACTCTGAAGAATAAGTAGTACAAATATGAATAAAGTATGCAGACTTGGTCAGCCGATACACAATCACCCAAATAGCATTGAACTTCTTCAAAGTCTGTGGAAGCCCAACAACAAAGTCCATAGTGATCATCTCCCACTTCCACTCCGGAATAACCATCCGTTGAAGCAAGCCACCCGGTCTCTGATGCTCATATTTCACTTGTTGACATTTGAGATACCGAGCTACAAATCCCACATTGTCTCTCTTCATTCTCCTCCACCAATAGTGCTGCCTCAAATCCTGATACATCTTCGTATCACCCGGATGAATGGAATACCGCGAGCTATGGGCCTCCTCTAGAATCAACTCCCGAAGCCCATCCACACTGGGCAATACAAATCCAGCCTTGCATCCTCAACACCCCATCAGAACTAATGGTCACATATCTAGCATCATCATACTGAACTCTATCCCTAAGGATGAGAAAATATGGATCATTATACTGGCACTCTCTGATGTGATCATATAAAGAAGACCGAGAAACTACACAAGCCAATACCTGCCTGGGCTTCGAAATATCCAACCTCACGAACCGATTGGCCAAGGTCTGAACATCAACCGCAAGAGGTCTCTCCCCAGCTGGAATATATGTCAAACTCCCCATACTCAGTACATTTCAGCTCAAAGCATCGGCCACCATATTGGTCTTTCCCAAATGGTACAATATAGTGATATCATAATCCTTAAGCAACTTCAACCATCTCCGCTACCTCAAATTAAGATCCTTTTGTTTGAACAAATACTGAAGACTGCGATGATCAGTGAAAACCTCACAAGATATGCCATACAAGTAATGCCTCTAAATCTTCAATGCGTGAATTATGGTAGCCAACTCTAAATCATGAACGGGGTAGTTCTTCTCATGAGGCTTCAACCGACGAGAAGCATAAGCAATAACTCTACCCTCCTGCATCAACACACAACCAATCCATACTCTCAAAGCAACATAATACACGGTATATGAACCTGAAGCTGATGGCAAAACCAACACTAGAGTTGTGATCAAAGCTATCTTGAGCTTCGGAAAGCTCTCCTTATACTCGTCTGACCATACAAATAAAGCACCCTTCTGAGTCAACTTGGTCAAGGGCGATGCAATAGATGAGAATCCCTAAACAAACCGGCGATAATAGCCTGCCAAACCAAGAAATCTACGAATATCTATGGCTGAGGACGGTCTGGGCCATCTCTGAACCGCCTCTATATTCTTTGGATCAACCTCAATACCCTCACTGGACACCACGTGTCCCAAGAATGCCACTGAACTGAGCCAAAACTCACACTTGGAGAACTTTGCATAAAGCTTCTCCTCCCTTAATCTATGCAATACAACCCTCAAGTGCTCCGCGTGCTCCTCCCGACTACGTGAATATACAAGAATATCATCAATGAAGACTATGACAAAAAATCAAGATAAGGCCGGAAGACATTGTTCATCAAATGCATGAACGCTGCTGGGGCATTGCTCAGCCCAAAAGACATATCTAGGAACTCATAGTGACCATATCTGGTCTTGAAGGCCGTCTTAAGAATATTCGAATCCCCGTTCTTCAACTTGTGATAACCCGAATAGAGATCAATCTTGGAGAACACCCTTGCTCCCTGAAGCTGGTTGAATAAATCATCAATGCGAGGCAAGGGATACTTGTTCTTAATTGTGACCTTGTTTAATTGCCTATAATCAATGCACATTCTCATTATGCCATCCTTCTTCTTCACAAACAGAACCAGCGCACCCCAAGTTGACACACTAGGCTAAATGAACCCCTTATCTAGGAGTTCTTGAAGCTGCTCCTTTAACTCCTTCAACTCTGCTGGTGCCATACGATATGGCAGAATAGAAATGGGTTGAGTGCCTGCCACTAGGTAAATACAAAAATCAATATCCCTATCCGATGGCATGCCTGGCAGGTCTGTAAGAAATACATCAGGGAAATCCCTCACAATTGGGACAGAATCAATACTAGGAGCCTCAGCTCCGACATCCCTCACAAAGGAAATATATGAGAGAAAACCCTTCCCAACCATATGCCGAGCCTTCAAGAAAGAGATCACTCTACTAGAAACATAATCAATCACCCCTCGCCACTCGATCCGTGGCACACCCAGTATAGCCAATATGACTGTCTTAGCATGACTGTCTAGAATACCACAACACGAAGATAACCAGTCCATGCCCAAAATGACATCAAAATCCACCATGCTCAATAATAATAAATCAACTCGGGTCTATAGACCCCCAATAGTCACCACACACGATCGGTACACACAGTCTACAATAACAGTATCGCCCACTGGGGTAGGTACATAAACAGGTAAAGCAAGAAACTCATGGGGCATACCCAAATAACGAGAAAAGTATGATGACACATAAGAAAAGGTCGATTCGGGTTCAAATATACAGAGGCATCTTTGTGGCAGACTGAAACAATACTTGCAAAAACAGCATTTGAAGCAATGGCATTGGGTCTGCTTGGAATAGCATAGAAACGGGCTGACCGCCCCCTGATCGACCTCCCTCTCTGGGGCAACCCCTGGCTGACTGACCTCCATCCCTAGATGGTTGGACGGGTGGTAGTGGAGCAATTGGCGCTGAAGCCGATGGCTGACCCCTCTACTGGGATGAACTAGCAACACAACGAGGACATTGCTCCACATGTGACCCATCTCGCCACACTCATAACAACTCACAAGTGCTGGAGAAGGGGACTGAAGGGAACCTCTTGTACCGGAGTGACTAGCAGATGCGTCTGGCACAGAAGAACCCTGAGCTGATGGAGCACGGGATGAACTGTGAGCTGGAAGGGCACTAAATGAAGAATGGCCCTGGTGTGAACTATGGGAACCATGACCCGATAACGCCTCTCGATAATCTGAGCGATCAGACTGACCATGTCAGAACTGTTGGCCTCTGCCGTGCTGAAACTGTCCCTTCGAAGGAGCACCACTATAATTACTAGATCCTCGAGGCCTCTTAGCCTCCCTCTTCTCTCGCTCCTGGCGACGAACAGACTCAATATCTCGGTCAATATACACAACCTCCTCGAATGTAGCACCAGTCACCCTCTCCATGGTCATAATAATACGGAGCTGATAAGTAAGACCATCAACAAACCTCTTGATCCTCTCTCGATCTGTCAGAACCAACCAGGTGGCATGACGAGCCAACTCAAAAAACCTCAACTCATACTGCGACACGATCATCTCCCCCTGACGCAGCCACTCAAACTAACTACGCAGCTCCTCTCTGCGAGACTACGACACATACTTCTCCAAAAAAAGAACGGAGAACTGCTGCCAGGTAAGGGGTGCTGCACCAACAGGCCTACACCTCTCAAAATCCTCCCACCAAGTGAAAGCAGGTCCTGAAAACTGAAAGGTAGTGAAAGCGACCCCACTAGTCTCCAGAATACTCGCGGTACGAAGCATCCTCTCACACTTTTCCAGAAAGCCATCGGCATCTTCGCCCTCTACACCACTGAATGATGGAGATTGAAGCCTACCAAATCTCTCTAACCTACGATGCTTGTCCTCTAGCATGGCAGGAACTACATAGTCCTGAGCAGCTGCAATCGGCTGGGTGGGGTGTGCCCTGGCATCTGAAGTCCATGCACGACCTGCTCAGGTGTGAGAGTGGCGGGAGTCTAACTATCTCCCCCAGTCTGAGAAGTAGTTGCGGCTGTAGTGGCTGAAACCGCCTGAGCTAGGCTAGTGCAAACTGATAAGATCTGAGCCAGGGCCTCCTGAAGACCTAGAATCACAATGGGCACAACTGGTGCTGCTGGAAGGTCCACAGCTGGAACCTGGTCCTGAATTTGGGTAGCTGGTGGATCCACAGGTGTTGTCCTTGCTGCCCTGCCTCTACCACGACCATGACCACTTCCTCGACCTCTGGTGGCCACAACTGGTGGCACTGGTGGTCGTCCACCCTTTTCGGTAGCGCGTGTGCTCACCATCTGTGAGAGAATAGAATAACAGAAGTTTAGTACTCGGTCAACAAGTTTCGCACGATAAGAATTTCAAGAATATGAAGTTTATTTCCTAAAGGTTCTGCAACCTCTCGAGGATAAATACAGACATATCCGTACCAATCCGCGAGACTCTACAACCTGCTCATAACTCATGACACCTATGTAACCTAGGCTCTGATACCAACTTGTCACGACCCAAACCCCAAACCCGGTCGTGATGGTACCTCTCGTGATGACAAGGCCAGCTAACCAAATCCAATTCATTATTAAAAACAGTTAAACAACATAAAAGCAGTCTAAAACATGGCCTAATGATAATAAGTAGCGGAAATACAACCCGACACAGCCCTAATCGGGGTGTCACAAGTCACGAGCCTCTAACAATACCAAATCCTCAAATGTAACTACAGAGTTTTAAATACTGAACTAAGAACGTAAAAGAAATAGATAGAGAGGAGCTCTAGGCTGCGAACGCCAATAGCTATCTAAAGACTCCTCGAAGATCCGCCTGAAGCTGGAATGAATCAACACTTGGGAGCGGATCGGATGCGCCTGAATCTGCACACAGGAAGCAGGGAGTAAAGTGAGTACTCCAACTCAGTGAGTAATAAATATAAATATTGACCGAAAGTAAGAAAATATGTAAGGCACACGACATTCTATAAAGAAACAGTCAAATCAGTTAAAAATAGTAAAACTAGTGAAAATCAAGTAAAATTCTTTTCTCAACAAATAACCGATAAATTGATAGACAATTAAGGTAAAGTAAACAAATAGAAGTTCGCTCCTCGGGCACAGTAACAACAAATCCGTCCCTCAGGCAACATCTCAAAACTATACCAGCCCCTCGGGCTCAATCTCACATCACAATGGGTACCCACGCTCACTGGGGTGTGCAAACTCCTGGAGGGTCCTCTTATGGCCAAAGCGCAATAACAAACCATCTCGTGGCATCAAATTTAGGCCCTCGGCCTCATATCAATCAAGCCACCTCGTGGCGTACATATCTCAGGCTCACGACCTCAAATTAGTATTAGTGTTTTCCCACAATACAGGCCCTCGTCCTTACTCAATCAAAAATCATCACAAGCCCCTCGGGCAACAGTAAAACAGTGTTTCTCAGCCCAAATATCATTTAAATATATCATTTAAGTCTCAAAACTGAGTAAAAATGGTTTAGTAAAATAGTGGAAATTAACATGACTGAGTTCAAATAGTAAGTCAAAACAGTGAGAAAATATCAATTAAAAGCCCCGAAGGGCTCAAATAGTTGGCACGAAGTCCAAATATGGCATTCAGCCCAATAAATGATGATAGCAAGTAGTTTTAAATCAAATAAACGATAAAAACCAACAATTGGGACGGACCAAAGCATAATCCCCAATGGTTTTTAAGATTTTCAATACCCATGTTTCCCGAAGCGACACTTTGTTCCACTCCTTTAATTTATACTTTAAGCACGATTTCTATAAAGTGCATGACCCCACACTCATCATCAAGTGTGTGCCTCGCCACAATATAGCACTACGATGTGCAATTCGAGGTTTCAAACCCTCAAAACATCATTTACAATCATTACTCACCTCGAACCGGCTAAATCCCTAGCTCGCGACGTCTTTGCCGCTTGAATCGGCCTCCACGCTCGTCAAATCTTTCCAAAAATAGAACGAGGGCATCAAAGTATGCTAAGGGAACAAAGCCCAAGCGAAAATAATCAATAAAGGGCACAAATCCCGAAATTACCAAAACTCGACCCCCGGGCCCACGTCTCAAAATTTAGAAATTTTCACATCAATAGATTCCTTATCTCTCCACGAGTTCATACATATCAAAAGTGTTCAAATCCGACCCCAAATGGTCCTCCAAATCCCAAATCAAAAGTCCAATTTCTCAAGCCCTAGTTCTTCAATTTTAGGCTTAGTTTTCATGTTTTTCTAGGTGGAATTCACATAATAATCGAGTTTTTAGTCCAAGAATCTTAACTCCAAACGTTTCTCCTTGAATCCCTCTTCAATATCCTTCAAAAAGCTCCCAAAATGAGCAACTATGGAGGAAATGAGCTCCAAAATCGCGGATAAAACAAGTTAAAAACATTCTGCCCAGGCCAGACTTTCCTTCTTTGCGAACACGGTCAACCCCTCACGTTCGCGAAGCACAAACTTACATTGATCAAATTTTGCTCTACGCAAACGCGACATGACAGCCTCGAATGCGATGCCTTGCTCATACCACTCTTCACGAACGTGCTCGCCCTTCTGTGAAAGCGATGAACATTTGACCTCGAGCCCATCTGACCCAACTTCCTCTTCGCAATCCCGAAAACCTTCTCGCGAACGTGATGAACCACTTCCTAGCCCTTAGTGAATGCAAAGCTTAATTCCTTTCCTTCTTCAACTGCCCTCCATGAATGCGAGGCTCTACTTGTGAACGCGAGGGGTAAAATCCCTGCAACAGCTGAATAGATTTTCTGCAATTTTCTAAACTCCAAAATGATCCGATTGACCACCCGAAACTCACCCGAGGACCCAGAGACCTCAACCAAAGGAACAAACATATCCTAATACCTTATTCAAACTTGTTCCCATCATCAAAACATTTCAAACAACATCAAATCAACCAAAACACATCGGATTCAAGCCTAAGTTTCTAAAAATCTTCCGAATTTCGCTTTTGATCAAAAACCCAACCAAACCATGTCCGAATGACCTGAAATTTTGTACACACATCCCAAATGACATAACGAAGCTACTTCAACTCTCAGAATTCCATTCCAAACCCTAGATCAAAATCTCGCCTATCAACCGGAAATCACCAAAATATTAACTTCGCCAATTCAAGCCTAAAACTACTCTACACTTCCAAAACTCATTCCGATCATGATCCTAAGTCATAAGTCACCTCCCAAAGCTAACCGAACCATCAGAACTAACATCCAATCCCTCTAACACATAAGTTAACATCCAGTTGACTTTTCCAACTTAAACTTCCTTAAAAGAGACTAAGCGTCTCAAACCTTACCAAAATCATTCCCGATTCAATCCGACCAACCCGATACCACAAAACACGGATAACGAAGCATAAAGAAGCAAAAATAGGGAAACAGAGCGGTAACTCATGAGACGACTGGCCGGGTCGTTACAAATTGTGATCGAGATTTGTGTTCGCCATTGTTGAAGAAAAATAGAGGCTCTTCTCAATTGATTGATCTAGTTACTGGATCTACAATATTAGCTCACAATCGTGGCTTAACAGCTCTGATACCATGTTAATCTATGGCTGAATTGGATCTCAACCCTAGACTGAGAAATAGGAGAAATAAAGGAATGAAGAAGAAAGAAGAGAGCTTCGATATTATCTGAGAAGAAGAAGAAAAATGAGTTCGTTAATTACACCGTGTAATAACTACCTTTATTTATAGGTCTCGCTAATGATACACTTAACTAACTAACTGATTAGGCATTTACAATAATTCCACTACTAACTAAGTAACTCCTATTTCTACAGTGATAAGTCTGAAAGAAGATAAAATTATTAATGTGAAGGTATCAATGAATGTGGACATGACAATAAACGAAATTATAATCGTCATCACTGTGAATAATGAGAATAATAAGGATTCTGAAAATAATCCTTCACTCTGTGAAAGTAATATTTGTCATCGATTTGACATAAGATTTTATAAAGCACATATAGATGATTATGGTCCATTCATAATATGAATGTGACAACATCCCATTTATGAATATATATTAATTCTTGGAAGAATATGAATGCGCTAGTGGTAGTGAATATACCACGCTCACCTCTAGAAGGAGGATTGAGATTATATAAGAAAATAATATCTTTATTATGGCATGAATGGTCATTGGTCACGTACCTATTGCACGCCAAAATATTTTGGTAATGTGATTATTAAAGAATAACATTAATGCAAGAAATATATCTTGCATATACTTTGACCATAACCATAATGGTATAACTTTCTCTTTAAAAGAGATATTCACCATATAGATGTTGATGAATATGTGGTAGTACAAAATTAATTGAGAGCTCTAGAAGAGCCAATTATACTATTTTGGAGAAAATTGATTATCAATAAGACGTTGTGTTGTAGTAAGTCTCATAGAAACTTATTGAGTTTCTAAAGTATTCGTGAAAGCGGTCGGTCATACTGAGACTATAAATAAAGAAAAGATTTAATATCTTCTATTACTATAACTTGTAGCGAAGTAATATGCATGTGAAAAGTTATCCGCTTTATTCTCCAGTTTGTACTACACAAACAAAAGAATGCCATAATAAAGAGAAGTTTATTGATATAAAAACTCATATCATAATAAACTTGGAGTTTATTGATAATTGCACACGTCATGGTGTAAATCTGAAGTTTATCAATATTGATAATTTATTAAGTTGGCATAATTAGTTTACCCATATCAATTTAAGTATGACGTGCAAAAATAAAAGAGAATTCATATGGGTAAATATTAAAAAACTAAAAAGTTCTTTACGAATTCTCTTATGTTGCGTGTTCTCGTTAATTAATATAGCAACTAAAATTTGGATTGAATCTCATGAATGCTGAAAATATCAAAGGTGAATATAGGCCTATCTTCCTGCCATGTATACCACATAAGATGCATCTATGAGATTGTTACATGTGCGATTATTAATAACCGCCAACATGGTGTTTTGCGAAGTAACTTGGTCAATAATTTAATTTCGATCATAAGTTTTAGATTTTCTATTCAAGACAATTCATCTTGATAAGTTGATATACATCACAGTTGATTTAGCAAAATGATTTATTGAGTGTCTCCACTTAATAGCTAAACTATTTCTTAAGAGAACATGTTATATATATCAATTTGATATAGGTTATAAACAAAAGTATATTATTTTCTCTCCTCACAAGTGGTTTAGGGTCAGGAACCAAATAATTCAATCTTATTATTATTGATATGCGGTGTATATTTTTATTAACTCCATAACGCACAAAGGTGATTCTCAAAGTTGAGGTAACAAGTGAGTTTTTCTAACATGAGGGGGGAGACATGATAAACAGTTGAGAAAAGGTTACATAAAATGAATTATCATTTGTATATCTTGATCCTCGAATAAGATAATATGAACTTGAAGTTTATAAAAAAATAATTCATTTACGATATATTGCAAAGCATGCAGACGCATTTGCTGACCCAAAGAAAGTAACTATATTCTCATTGCAAATGCTCCTATTAAGTCCTAGAAGGACAAGTCTATGGTACACTTAAAGTGCATAGACAAATTGGATTCAAATAAACTTCTTGATAAAGAAGATGGGCAAATAATCAAAATGATCATAATAAATGAGGCGAGTAATCTAGAAGATCACATGACATAACGCTTCAAAAAATCTCATGAGATATTTAGGTACCTGAATATATGAATGAAGAGATCTCTATGTTATGTCTTTATGAAGAAAAAAAGAAGGTTGGAACCGATATAAAATGTTCGTCGATGACATCTTTGAAAGCGCTAAGTATAGATGAGAAATTTAAGTCTGTTGAATACAGACACAAAAATATTAGCCAAATGGAAGAGAAACAATTCAAGTAGAATTGGTTTCATATGAAAGACATGTAGTTTTGGACCTGTAGTTCAAATATTTGAAAGAATAAAGTCAATGATTTGTGAAATTAGTTTTTGATATCTTATTTATCTAGCATGACACAAAAACTTGATATGCATCTAATTAAAGTCTATTATATGACTTAACTTATATGATACTCCTTGGAGGATTTAAGTTGCTCGAACTATATACAATTTTTGATCTTGAAGTACCACTTTCTCAGTGCAATTTGTGCACATTCTTATCTTGTTAGAACTATAAGCATGATAATGTGATAGCGAGGATTTTCAAGGTGCAACATTTTCATTAGAGTTAATATGGCTGATTTATTCACCAAATCTCTGCCGACGTCAACCTTCAAGAAGCTAGTGCACAAGTCTTGGATGTGAATTGATGCTCTCATCGGGGGAGTTAATACGCTTTATACTCTTTTTCCCTTACAATGTTTTGTCTATGATGACTCAAACAATCATCACTTATTTTAAATTAAATTCTATAACTCCGAGGCCTTGAAAACCTCATTTAGAGTCACCTCGATTTGCGTGCAAAGTCCGAGCACGTACTCGGAAAGCTTAAATATGAAAATCTGTGAAAAATACTAAGTTTTGATTATAAAATGAGTAAATTTGACTTCGGTCAACATTTTGGGTAAACAGATATGGACCCGTGATATGATGGTCCCGGAAGATCCGTAGGAAAATATGGGATTTGGGCGTATGCCCGGAATCAAATTCCGAGGTCCCAAGCCTAAGAAATGAATTTTTAAGTGAAATTATTTAAGGAAATCTGAAATTAAATCTGATTAAAAAGCAATAGCATCGGGCCCATATTTTGGTTTCGACGCTCGGTACAGGTCTTATATATGGCTTAAGTCATTCCTGTAAAATTTGGTTAAAAACGGACGTCGTTTGACGTGATTCGGACTTGAATTTCTAAATTTGATACTTTATGAAGTTTGAGAAAAGTTATTGAATTTGAGGTTTGATTCATTGTTATTGAGGTTATTTTGGCGATTTGATCGCACGGATAGGTTCGTAAGATGTTGTTGAGTTAGTACCTATGTTTGGTTAGGAGCCCCGAAGGCTCGAGTGTGTTTCGGGATGTTTTGAGTTTAAGAAAAATTGTAGATTTTCTGCAGTCAGTGCCCAGGGATTTTACCCTCCGCGATCGCATGGTACCCCTCGCGAATACGTAAGGCAAAGATCACAGGTGCCCAGTTCCTTCTTTGTGAACGCGAAGGTTGAGATGCGAACGCGAAGGTTGAGACGCGAATGCAAAGTTGGGGGGGAGGGGGACCCTTCGCTAACGTGTCCTTCCACTCGTGAACGCATAAGTTTGAGGGGAGGGGTTACCAAGTTGTTCATCGCGAACGCGTCCCTTGAACGTGAACGCGAGGCTCGAGCAGTTCCAACTTCGCGAACGCGAGCCATTGTCTACGAACGTGAAGGTTATTGCAGCCTGACCCATCGCGAAAGCGAAGGGTCTGTCGCGAACGCGATGCACATTTTCGCCCAGTTATTTTAAAGTCTCAAAACAGAACCCATTATGGGATTTTCATAAAAACTCATAAACCCCTTCTTCTCCAAAGCTCTTAGGCAATTAAGCACTTCTTTACCATAACTTCTTGGGTAAGTAATCTTTAACTTGTTTTCTTCCATTTTCATCAACATCTATTAGATTTCTAGGCCTAAAACATGTGATTAAAGCTAGAAAATCAGGGATTTGGGTAGAGTTAGGGATTTTTGATTAATTGAGATTTAGACCTCGTTTCGGGGTCAAATTCTTGAAATAATTATATATTTGGGGTCGTGGGTGAATGGGTGAATTGATTTTGGCCCGAACCTCGTATTTTGACCAAGCGGGCCCGGGGTTGATTTTTGGACTTTTGGAAGAATGATTGGAAAGCTATAATTAGGCATTGGATTCGAATTGTTTAGAATTTATTGATATTATGAAGTCATTTATGTATAGATACAATTGATTTGAAGCCGAATTCGAAAGGAAAGGCGGTAATTGAGGATTGAGTTGGTCGTGGGAGTTTGAGGTAAGTGTTTGGTCTAACCTTAGCTTGAGGGATTAGCAGTGTGTCCTATTTGCTAATTGTTTTCTTGTTGAGTACGACGTATAGGCATGGTAACGAGTATCTATATGTCGGTGTCGAGCATGACCGTGGGTCTTATATTGTGACTCTTATGACTTTGTTGTATTATTCATGCCTTGGTGAAAATTTCTATTTGTTGTACAAAGTTGTGAAAAGAACTGTGACTATGAACGTTGAGGAGCGTTGGCTTCAGCTGTATAACGAATTGTGAAAGTATAAGTGATAATTGAACCTCTAGAGCAGTGGCTCGAGTTGTGGAGTGAATTGTGAAGTAAAAGTGAGAAAGAGAAGAGATTATTATGTTTCCCCATTGCCGGGCTATTATTGAGTTGTGGTTCCCTTGCATTGTGTTCTTAACTGATATTATGGATACTTAGGTTGATGATTCCTTGTGCTAGGTAAGGATTATGGTTATAGCTGAGGTAGTTAGATGTTGGAACAAGTTTGGGTATAGTTGAGGTAGTTAGGTGTTGTAACAAGTTTGGGTATAGCTGAGGTAGTTAGGTATTGTAACAAGTTTGGGTATAGCTGAGGTAGTTATGTGTTGTAACAAGTTTGTTAGCTGAGGTAGTTAGATATTGGAACAAGTTTGGTTATAGCTGTTTTTCCCTTGCCGGGATAGTGTAGACCTTCTGATCCCTTATCGGGACTCTCGTTATGATTGTAAATATTATATATGGATCGGATTGCATGCCGCAACAATATTATATATGGATTGGATTGCACGCTGCAATAATATTATATGGATCGGTTTTCACGTTGCAACAATATTATATATGGATCGGGTTGCACGCCGCAACAATATTATATATGGATCGGGTTGTACGCTGCAATAATATTATATATGGATCAGGTTGCACGCCGCAACAATATTATAGATGGATCGGATTGCACGCCGCAATAATATTATATATGGATCGGGTTGCATGCCGCAACTATATTATATGGGAGCGGGTGGTACGCCTACCGCGAGATATAATGAAATGGGAGCGGGTGGTATGCCTACCACGAGATATAATGAAAGGGGAGCGGGTGGTACGCCTACCATGAGATATAATAAAATGGGAGAAGGTGGTACGCCTACCACGAGATAGAATGAAATGGGAGCAGGTGGTATGCCTAACACGAGGTATAATAAAATGGGAGTGGTGGTACGCCTGCCACGAGATACAGGAAATGGGATCGGGTTGCACGCCTGCAACAAGATGTGGAAAGAAAGTGAAATTCACCTTTGTTTTCCTTATTCTTGTTAGTGGTTGGAATTTGATTTCTTTATAGTTCTCTTGATATTCTGCTTCTACCTGTCATCCCCCGAAGCATGTTTACCCCTCCCATCCTTACTTGTTTATTTCTGCTTTACTTTCCGCTGTATATTATAGGCAAAATACATAGGTTACCACCTCAACTATGGATGAAATCCCTGTTACACACTTTTTGAAACAAAAATAACCTTACACGCTCATCCTTTTCATAGTTGTGTCTAATACATACCACTTTTATATTTAAGCATCTCAGAGAATGTGAGGCATGTCACGCACCAATAATGTAGTGCCACGTGTCATTATGTTTAAATAAATTACAATAATATTAAATTATAAGTATACCCCTTAAGTGGTCTTCTCTTTCTCTTCTCCACCTTATCTTCATTGACGCCCACCACCATAAAATAATCCACAATTATCACATTCGGATTACAAACCAAAATTAGGAACCCTAGTACATTAGTCACAAGTTTTCTGAGTCCAGATTACAATCTAACACAAGAAATAGAATGTAAAACTCCAAACTCCATTAAAGTTGGTTATGGATAGATCCATGGCTGCTCAGTTCAATGGAAATAAGCAACCAAACTCAGTGATGAAAGCGCAAGCAAACAAAGAACAACTTTACAAAATTAGTCTGTAAGTAACAAATTAAAAGTCAGTCAAATCTCGACTTCTTTTGGCTCATCTCCGATATCCCTCAAGCACCAACACTCTACTACATTAAATCTATATTCCTAAATTGTTACTACTAATTATGATTCAAACCCGGGTCTGTATAATTCTCTTAGATATAAATTCCTTTTACCTATTTTACATTACTGTTAGTCTTAAAATTGTAGGGAGAGAAGATAAGGGAAAATGGGTGGGGAAGAAAAGGAAAATGGGGAAGGGGAAATTAAATGACAACAACGAACTCAAAGGGGAGGGGTTCTGGGGAAGAATAAGACAGGGAGGGGGTAGGTTAAAGTGAAGGGAAAAGGTGGGGTTAAGGGGCACATTAATTAAAACAAATACATAAATTTTGACACATGGAACTTCAACAGATCGAGAATTTATTTTTTAAATGGTTCACGCTCTTATCCTTTTTTGTCACACACGCACGTGCCACATAGCAAAGATAGTGTATCTTAGACACACTTTAGAAAGGTTGAGTGTGTAAGATGATTTCGTTCCTAAAAGGTGTGTAACAGGGATTTGGATTATAGTTCAGGTGGCTAAATATGTATTTTTCCTATATTATATAATTGCACAGGTTTATTTGGTAGTCTGGTCCTAGCCTCGTCACTACTTTGTCGAGGTTAGGCTAGGCACTTACCAGTACAGGGGGTCGGTTGAGCTGATACTATAATCTACACTCTTTTATGTAGACCCCAGTGTTGTAGACTTCGGACCGTGGCGTGATTGCTGATTCTTGCTCATCAAGCGACCTGAGGTAGTCTTGTAGGCGTCCGCAGCCCTTGGCGTCTTCTTCTACCTACTATTCCTATTTCATTTCCCTTATATTCCGGAACAATGTATTATTATTTCTTCAGACTTTGTATGTAGTAAATCTTAGACCATCTATGACACTGTGACACCAGATTTTGGGAGGTTAAGGATTAAGTATTTGTATTAGATATAGTTTTCATATATTTTATCGTTATTTTTCGCTTGAATTTAAATTTCTGCTGTTATCATGTTATCACCTTATAATTGTTAAAAGAAATAATTGGTTAATGAAGTAACTGAACTAAAGGGTTTGCTTGCCTAGCTCACATTAGTAGGCACCATCACGACTCCCAAGGGTGGGAAGTTCGAGTCGTGACAAGTTGATATCATAGCTCTAGGTTACATGGGTCTCACAGTTCACAGACAAGCTTAGTAGAGTCTGAGGGATCGGTACGGAGACGTCTGTATTTATCCCCCAGAGGCTACAGAGTTAGGAAAAGTTTCACTTCTATTCTTCCCTGTCGTGCGATTTTGCGCTCTCAAATGCTAAATTGAAACCTCTACTCTTGTCCTTTCGTGAATGGCGAGTGATGTACCGTTTCTTCAACCGGGCAGCAGCTCAGACTGGTGATAGATCAGCTACGTCTTTGGAAGCTTTGTGTATATTGGATAAGTTTCCCCAAGCTCTTTACTATTACATTCAGTGGTGCATCTACTGAGGATCCCCAGGATTATCAATACAGCTGCCAGGAGGTTCTTAGAAACATGGGGATAGTTGAGACCAATGGGGTTGATTTTGCTACTTTTGGCTTGTCTAGATCCGCCAAGACTTGGTGGAGAGATTATTACTTGGCTAGACCAGCCGGATCGCCAGCTTCGACTTGGGAGCAGTTCACGCATCTATTTCTGGAAAAGTTTCTCCACATCACTCAGAGAGAGGTATTAGAGGGGGAGGTAAAGGTATTAAAGGTGGAGGTAGAGATGCTAGAGGTGGAGATAAAGGTATTAGAGGTGGAGGTGCAGGTATTGTTCTAGTTTGTGGTAGAGAATCTTCGATTTTATTTTGCGCCGTATCTGGTCATGCCTAGTGATTCTTTGAGTGCCCATGTCTACGTGTCTACAGTGGGTGATTCTATTGTGGTGGATTGCGTCCATTGTTCATGTATAGTGGTTATTGGAGGTATTGAGACTCGCGTAGATTTGTTTCTTCTGGACATGGATGATCTTGGTGTTATATTGGGGATGGGCTGGTTACCACCTTACTACGCTATCTTGGATTTTCATGCCAAGACACCTTAGCCTTACAGGATTTGCCTCGTTTAGAGTGAAGAGGGACTCCTGGTCATTCTACCCGCAGTGTTATCTCTTTTGTGAAGGCTCGGTGTAAGGTCAAGAAGGGGTGTTTGGACTATTTGGCATATGTTCGTGATTCTAGTGCCGAGGTTCTTTCTATTGATTGTGTGCCTGTTGTTTGTGAGTTTCCTGAGGTATTCCCTTCAGACCTGCCGCGTATGCCACCCGACAGGGATATTGGCTTTTGAATTGATTTGGCTCCGGGCACTCAACCCATTTCTATTCTACCGTATCGTATGGCCCCGCCTGAATTGAAAGAGTTAAAGGAGCAATTGCAAGACTTGCTTGAGAAGGGTTTCATTAGACCCAATGTTTCGCCTTGGGGTGCACTGGTGTTGTTTGTTAAAAAGAAGGATGGGTCAATGAGAATGTGTATTGATTTCCAGCAATTGAACAAGGTAACAATCAAGAATAAGTATCCGCTGCCGAGGTCAATGAGAATATGTGCCAAGGTATTTTCCAAGATTGACTTGAGATCTGGCTACCATCAAGGATTAGGGCATCCGATGTCCCTAAGACAGCTTTTTACACTCGGTACAGGGATTATGAGTTCTTGGTTATGTCATTTGGTTTAACAAATGCCCCAGCAACTTTTATTGATTTGATGAATCGAGTGTTCGGGCATTATTTAGACTCGTTCGTGATAGTCTTCATTGATGATATATTGATATATTCCCGTAGCCAGGAGGAGCATGAGCAGCACCTTAGAGTGGTTCTTCAAACTCTGAGGGATAGTCAGTTATATGCAAAGTTCTTGAAGTGTGAGTTCTGGTTGAGTTCAGTTGCATTTCTGGGTCATGTTGTGTCAGCAGAGGGTATCCAGGTTGACCTAGAAGGGTGCCCAGTTCAGATGGTCGGATGACTATGAGGTGAGCTTTCAGAAGCTCAAGACAGCTCTTACTACGGCACCGGTGTTGGTTTTGCCCATAGGTTCAGGGCCTTATATAGTTTATTGTGATGCTTCTTGTATTGGTCTTGGTGCAGTGTTGATACAAAATGGCAAGGTCATTGCCTATACTTCGCGGTAATTGAAGATTCATGCGAAAGACTATCCGGTTCATGATTCAGAGTTGGCAGCCATAGTTCACGAATTAAAGATTTGGAGGCATTATCTGTATGGCATGGCATGCAAGGTGTTCATTGATAACTAGAGTCTTTAGTATTTGTTCAAGCAGAAGGAGTTGAATTTGAGGCAGAGGAGATGGTTGGAGTTGTTGAAGGAAAGGCCAATGTGGTGGCCGATGCTTTGAGTAGGAAGTCAGCCAGTATAGGCAGTCTTGCTTATATTCCAGCCGATGAGAGGCCGCTTGCTTTAGATGTTCAGGCTTTGGCCAATCAGTTCATAAGACTGTATGTCACTGAGCCCAGTCGTGTGTTGGCTTGCACGGTCTCTCGTTATTCATTATTGGAGTATATCTGTGATTGGATGTATGATGATCCCTATTTGTGTGTCCTTAGAGACACGGTGCAGCACGGAGATGCCCGGCAGGTTACCTTAGATGATGATGGAGTTTTGAGATTTCAGGGTCGAGTTTGTGTACCTAATGTGGATGGGCTTCGAGAGTTGATCTTAGAGGAGGCCCATAGCTCCCGGTACTCTATTCATCCGGGCACCGCGAAGATGTATCAGGATTTGCGGCAACATTATTGGTGGCATAGAATGAAGAAGGATATTGTCGCATATGTGGCTTGGTATTTGAATTATCAGCAGGTCAAGTACGAGCATCAGATACCTGGTGGTTTATTTCAGAGGATTGAGCTTCCCGAGTTGAAGTGGGAGCGGATCACTATGGATTTGATTGTTAGACTCCTGCAGACTTGGAAAAAGTCCGACGCAATATGGGTCATTGTTGATAGGCTGACCAAGTCAGCACATTTCATTCTTGTGGCAGTCTCCTATTCTTCAGAGAGGTTGGCTGAGATCTATATCTGGGAGATTGTTCGCCTTCATGGTGTGCCCGTGTCTATCATTTCAGACCGAGGTACGCAGTTTACCTCGCATTTTTGGAGAGCAGTTCAGCGAGAGTTAGGCACACGGGTTGAGTTGAGCACAAAATTTTAGCCCCAGACGGACGGGCAGTCTGAGCAAACTATTCAAATATTAAAGGATATGCTCTGAGCCTGTGTCATTGACTTTGGAGGCTCGTGGGATCAGTTTTTGCCTTTAGCGGAGTTTGCCTACAACAACAGCTACCAGTCAAGTATCAGAATGGCTCCTTATGAGGCTTTATATGCTACACGGTGTCAGTCTCCGATTGGATGGTTTGAGCCGGAAGAGGCTCGGTTGTTGGGTACGGATCTGGTTCAGGAGGCCTTGGACAAAGTTAGGATTATTCAGGATAGGCTATGTACAGCTCAGTCCAGTCAAAAGAGTTATGCAGACCGCAAGGTTTGAGATGTGGCTTTCATGGTCGGTGAGCGGGTATTGCCTCGAGTGTCGCCTATGAAGGGCGTGATGAGATTCGGGAAGAAGGGAAAGCTTAACCCTAGGTTCATTTATCCATTTGAGATTTTTGATCGAGTGGGAGAGGTGGCTTATAGACATGCATTGCCGCCGAGCTTATGAACCGTGCATCCAGTGTTTCATGTGTCCATGCTTCGGAAATATCACGGCGATCCATCCTACGTGTTAGATTATAGCACTTCCTGTTGGACGAGGACTTGTCTTATGAGGAGGAGCCGGTGGCTATTCCAGACCGCCGAGTTCATCAGTTGAGGTCGAAGAGTTTTCCCTCTGTTGGTGTTCAGTGGAGAGGTCAGCCTGCTGAGGCATCTACCTGGGAGTCCGATATACGGAGCCGTTATCCCCATTTTTTTTCCGACTCAGGTACTTTCTTCTTATCTCCATTCCAGGATGAACGGCTTTCATGGTCGATGAACGGTCATCACTTATTTTAAATTAAATTCTATGACTCCGAGGCCTTGAAACCTCATTTAGAGTCACCTTGATTTGCACGAGCAGTCCGGATGCGTAGCCGGAAAGCTTAAATATGAAAATCTGTGAAAAATGCTAAATTTTGATTATAAAATGAGTAAATTTGACTTCGATCAATATTTTGGATAAACGGACCCGGACCCGGACCCGTGATCCGACTGTCCCGGAAGGTCCGAAGGAAAATATGGAACTTGGGCGTATGCCCAGAATCGAATTCCGAGGTCCCAAGCCCGAGTAATGAATTTTTAAATGAAATTACTTAAGGAAATCTGAAATAAAATCTTATTAGAAAGGTATGGTATATGGCCCGTATTTTGGTTCTGGCGCCTGGTACACGTCTTATATATGGCTTAAGTCATTCCTATAAAATTTGGTTAAAAACAACATCGTTTGACGTGATTCGGACTTGAATTGTTAAATTTGATACTTGATGAAGTTTGAGAAAGGTTCTTGAATTTGAGGTTTGATTCATTGTTATTGAGGTTATTTTGGCGATTCGATCGCTCGGATAGATTCGTATGATGTTTCTGAGTTAGTACCTATGTTTGGTTAGGAGCCCCGAGGGATCGTATGTATTTCGGATGTGTTTCGGAAAGTTTTGAGTTTAAGAAAATTGCAGATTTTCTACAGTCAGCGCCTAGGGATTTTACCCTTCGCGTTCGCGTGGTACCCCTCGCAAACGCGTAAGGCAATGATTCCAGGTGCCCAGTTCCTTCTTCGCGAACGCGAAGGTTGAGACGCGAACGCGAAGCTGGGGGGGAGACTTTCGCGAATGTATCCTTCCACTTGCGAACGCATAAGGTTGAGGGGAGGGGTTGCCAAGTTGTTCATCGTGAACGCGTCCCTTGAATGCGAACGCGAGTCTCGAGAAGTTCCCACTTCGCGAACGCGAGCCGTTGTCCGCGAACACGCGAGCCGTTCTTAATTGATATTACAGATACTTAGGTTGATGATTCCTTATGTTAGGTAAGGAGGTGAGGATCATGGTTATAGCTGAGGTAGTTAGATGTCGAAACAAGTTTGGGTATAGTTGAGGTAGTTAGGTCTCTCTCTCCTCCTCTCTCTCATCCTCTCCTCTCTTCTTTCCCAAATTTTTCTTCCTTTATTTTTCTCTGTATCCTCTCTCTTTTTTTCAGGGAATTCATCAATGAATTTTAATTGTTTGAATATAGAGTTTTAACCTAGCAATTTCCTTTCATGTTGCATAATTGGTGTTCTAATTAAAATTATAAATCAATAAATTTTGAAGGTGTTTGACTCTCCACCATTGACAACCATTAAAAAGGTTCGAAACTTTGAATTCGAATTCGGATTTTCGAAAAATATTATTTATTTGGATTGGGTGTTGTTGCAAACGATTGAAAATATTCTTTGGAGTTATATCTCAAATTTTAGGGTCTTAGGCGAAGATTAGAGTTGATACTGGTTTTCAAATTGAAACTGGAAGAAGACGAAGACATGCCATAAAATATACATACAAGCTGTATTAAAATTGTATTACAGTTACGTTGTATATAAATTATATTTAAATTGCATTATGTTGTAGTTTTATTTTTTATTTATTTAAATATTATATGAAAGTTAAAAATTAGTTCTATATTGTATGAAATTTATATTTAAGTTATGAATAATATTTATTTAAGGATAAGTTGTTGATATGTATCAAAATTACATTAAAAGAGGAGTTTTAATTGAATTTCATAGAAGAAAAAGAATACATCGCACACAAAATATATACAAATCATATACAAAATACGTACAAAAGACATATTGTATAAAATTTGTATTAAAATTATATATAAATTGTATGATATTGTAGTTATATTTAGCTGGTAAAAATGATGTATGAAAGTTGTAGATAAATGTATACAAATTATTTCCCCATTAGCTTTGTTAATTCCAACAAATATAAAGCTGGAAATTTAATATGTATAGTATTATGAAATTCTCATTGAGTTTCATCAAAATAAAAGATTTTAAAGTCCAAATGGTAATTTTCAATAGTTTGACTGACCTTCAAAAACCACAGCACACCAAACGCTCTTACACAAAGTCAACAATGGCGTATCTAAATTGTTAACATGTAATGCTGAAATTTTCCTAGCAGAAAAAAGGAGAAGGCCGGAAATGGAGGTCAAACAAAAGACGGTGAAGAACCTCGTTACGAATATAAGTTCCGTCTCCGAGCAGAAACGAACAGAAGCAATTGAGATCTAAGATTGATCTCAAAGAACTATTCCAACGACAGACCGTTGATCGCCGATGCCGATGTTGTTCCTTTTCTTTTCTTTGCTTCCCCTTTGCGTGAATCACGCTTTAAAGAAGGAAAACACAGCTGGAAAGAGACTTTTTAAAGGAATTGTATATGAATTGCAAAGAAATCATGGTTATAGCGGGTAAATTACAAACCAAAAAATAATTTTGGTAAATAAATTTGAAATATTGTTCATACAAATATAATAGCTTATTTTATGCTGTAAATTTCAACAACAAAAAAAAATTTCTTTTGTGTTTATTAAAAAAAAATTCAACATAAAACGCATGTAACGGAGAGTATACTGCCATCCTTCTTTATAACACAATGCCTATATGTCATGCCCCAAGTTCGAGGGACATGACCGGCGCCCGACCGGGTAGCCCCAGCCGAGCAAACCTGGGTGCCTCTCCTACCCCACATGTTGCCCAATGTCTTACTTACTCAATATTCCAAGAACTGGCCAAACAATTAATTTAGAACACCCTTTTTGCAAAACATACATACATACAATTTAGTTAGTGAAATTACCAATTCGTTGCCCAACAAAGGAAACATGGATTTACATAAAATTAAAGTTTAATTTTAAATATTAATTGCTCACATAATTTGTATGTTTCCCTTGAATACCATCTAAAGGTCAGTGTTTCTGCTCACATAATTTGTACGTTTCTCTTGAATAAAGTTTAGTTTTTAAATTTTTTTAAATAAATTTATGATTCAACATTATTTTTTAAATAGTAAATACTAAATAATTTGTGATATCTGCTAAGCTAATTATAAATAAGCAAGTTTGATAATGCAATCAGCGAAAGACAGAAAGGATTGTGATTTATGAATATTTAATAATATTAGTTAATTTTTTATAATGGGTTGCCAACATATAATTTATTTCAGTAAGGAAATTTATTTTGATTGTTAAAGTAACAATAAAAACATTAGTTAGAGATACAAAGAGAATAGTTAATAGCAAGAGAGAAGATAATTCTATCAGTACAACCACGTGTTCACCATAAGAGCAGAAGGGCAGATGGGGTCCACCCGTTTAGGGCTAAAATGTCTGCACAATGAAAGATAATCAAAGCTGCTACAGTAAAATCTTATGTGGACCAATTAGAATAATAAAATTAACTTGAGTTACCAAAACTGCCCTTGTCAACAAGCAGGCATGTTGACGGAGAGCTCTCTGCTAACTCTCACTTATAAGATAGTAGAATAGATCCACCTTTGATAATAGGGTCGAGTCCCATCCCCACCTCCAACGAAGATGAGACAAGGGCTGTCAAATTTGGCCCAAGCATAAATGACCCGCCTAATTCACTGAATGTTGGACTGGTTATTGACCTGAATATTTATGAAAAATTTTCATAAAGCACTATCATTTAGTAGTAATTAGCTATCTATAGATATCATTTGCTATACTACGGATTATAGATATATTTTCTGTGGTTATAAGATGTATTTGATGTATTTAAGCTATTGTATTCATGAATACATTAGCAAAAATAGGCGTGAATCAGGGAAGTCCAACTAATCAGTTGTTGTATTCGAGCGTATTCAACTGTATTCATGGAGTGAAACATGGGATTACAGCTGAACACATTATTGTATTCGACTGTATTCACGACGTGAAATAAGGGATTACACTGTTTTTAAAACGGAAAGTGAATCAAGTAACATAATAGACTCCTAATGTAACTCAAAAAATTCAATTATAACACACAAATTTTGTATTTTCAGTTATAAAAAAGATTCTCAACCAAAAAATACCCCAAAAATATAGCAATCTTCAGAGAAATTATATAATACATCTGAATACATAAATTATATTAATTAAAAAAAATATATGAATACATTCATGGCTTATAGCGAGGCAATGGATACAATGAAATACATAGAATACAGCGGGATACATTAAAATACAATAAAAAAAGAGACAGTGAATACAATGAAATACATGAAATATAATGAGATACGTTGAATTACAACGGAAAAAAAAGACAATGAATACAATAAAATATATAAAAATACATTGAAATATATTAACAGAAAATCAAGTTGCTCAGCCCCAAACTCCGTCGTCTTTGATCAAGAACAAACCCTAATTTTCGACGAATCCGCCGTTCACCGGAAGCTGGTAGTGAAAACGCGCCGCCTTCGTGGAAATTTCAACAGATATCTAGAAGAGAACATTGATTGTAAATAGTTGCCGAGTTTCTTTAAATGTCCCCAAATGAAATGTTATGTGGATCAACAAAAACAGGGAAAAAGATATTTTCTTTCTTAAATACAAAGGATATGCCAAGAAAAGTAACCTACCCTACAAACAACATAGAATAACACTTTTCATTATAGGCTGCTCTCAAACATGACACCCTTGAGATCCAGAAAGCCTGAAGTTCATACAATTCATTGGTATTTACATAAAAATTGAAAGCGCTTTTGCTTCAAGAGACTAGGGACTGTTCCTGGATTTTTCAGTTGAGAAGATGCCGTTAGAAGGAGGAGGAGAGTGAAAATTTTAATGGGACGGGGGAAGAGAATGGGATATATCAAAGTAGATAGAGAAAGAAAATAATGTAAATGAATAGCGTATTTAGTGGCTTAGGGCTAGAAGATAACCAAAATTAAATATTTTGCTATAAACCTTAAAATGTATCTATAGAATATAATTTTTTTAAATGGTATTTATTTAAAATGAATAAGGTGTTAACCTTTGCTATAGGAGGTAAAAATTCTAATATTTATTGAACTTAGCCCATCTAGACCCAACTCATCTCAACCCATTTAAAGTTGGGCTAATTTTTAAGCCAAATTGATCCATGAGTAACTGTTACGACCCAAGTTCGCCCTTCGTGAACATATTGTGATGGCACCTAGTCCCTACAACTAGATAAGCCAAACAATGCGGAATTTATACAACTTGCGGAAGCAAACAACTGAAAATTTACTGCATATAAGTGTCACTTGGCATAATACAACCCATATCATGAAATCCAAAACAAACTCCCAAAACTCGGAAACTCACAGGCAACACATGCTAATAGAAACGTAAAACACTTCTCTAACTCCAGAATGTCTAAGCAAATAAAAGAGAAGATAAGCTAACTACTAAAGCTGGAATAGAGTAGAGACTCCTGGTCTGCGGAAACGGAAGATATACCTCGAAGTCTCCGCTAGATCGCTCCGCCTCGATGATAGTACGCTTGGGGGGAGGAACCTGGATCTGCACATGAAAAACATGCAAAGACGGGGCATGAGTACACCACAGCGGTACTCAGTAAGTGCCAAGCCTAACCTCGGTTGGGTAGTGACAAGAAAGATCAGGGCCCTACTGAGATAAAATAAAATAATAAGGTTGACAACAATATGAAATAAACTGAGGTAATGAGATATGGCTATTGAGTAAATCGGATTACACAACAAGAATTAACACATAGAAAATAAGATAACACAGGGTAAACAGCCCAATACCAACACCAATAATGAGGATCTCCCAGGATACCGTCCTGTAGTCCATTTTATCAATCTGTTCGAGGAGCTCCCGGGATACCGTCCCGTAGTCCACCGTATGAATATATCTGAAGGATCTCTCGGGAATCTTAACCGTAGTCCCAAAGTAAATGTGCAGGGGGATCTCCCGGGAATCTAACCCGTAGTCCCAAAGTAAATATGCAAGGGGATCTATCGGGAATCTAACCCGTAGTCCCAAAGTAATATGCAGGGGGATCTCCCGCGAATCTAACCCGTAGTCCCAAAGTAAACAAACAAGGGGGAGCTACCGGAATCTCGCATCCGTAGTCCCAATGTAAATGCGCAACCACAATCAGAGAATGTTCAGAAATGAAGTACAACAATACAAGCCACAGATACTTCTAACCTAGTATGCTCCATGTAATGCAATTAAGGCAAATTAAGCAAGTAGGCAATTTGGATCAACTAAACATGCTTTTACAGACTAGCACAGAATAAAATGACAGGAAGAATAAAGCAAGTACGAAAGAAACTCAGTTCAAATATTTTTAAGTAAAAATTTGGGTTTTCAACAATTAGCTCAACTACACGCTCGTCACCTCACGTACAAGGCATTCAATTATTAAATATCACATCCTAAGGGGAAAGGTCCCCCACACAAGATTAGACAAGCCACTTACCTCGAACAAGTGCAAGTCAACCCGAAACCACATTTTTTGCCACGAGTATCCGACTCCAAATGACTCAAATATATTCAATTAAATTTTATATTATAAATACTAATTCAAGTAATTGATTCTACAATTAAATTCTAAGCTAATACGCAAAATTATATAAAATGACCAGAATACCCCTCGGGCCCACGTCTCGGAATCGGGTAAAAATTATATTTCCAGAACCCTCGTACTCTCACGAGTCAAACCATATAAAAATCTCTCAAATCGGACCACAAATATCCCCTCAAATCTCGAATTTAGAATTCAAAACTCAAGCCCTAATTTCTTACAATTTGGCTAAATTCTCAAGGATTTCAAGGATGATTCTACAATATAATCATATTTTTAACTCATAAAACTTACCTCCAATCAATCTCAGTCGAAACCCGCTTCAAATGCTCCCAAGTTGCTCTCAAAATGCTAAAAAATGATAGAAAATGGGTTTGGGTTCGCGGATGAACTGTTTTTAACATTCTGGTCGGGCACTGTAGCTAACCCTATGCGATCGCATTAGAGCTCCTGCGATAGCATAGAACAAAATTTTCGGGCAATGTAGCTAACCCTATGCGATCGCATTAGAGCTCCTGCGATAGCATAGAACAAAATTTCCGGGCACTGTAGCTAACCCTATGCGATCGCAACACCTTCTATGTGATCGCATAGAGCAAAATTGCTCCGCACTGATTGCTGCATTTCTGCAGCATTTTCCAACTTCAAAAATTTCCGTTAGCCATCCGAAATCACCCCGAGGCTCCCGATACATCAACTAAAAATACCAACACCTCCTAAAACATCATACAAAGTTGTTCCAATCATCAAAACGCCTCAAACAACGCCAAAACCATCAAATTACATCGAATTCAAGCCCGAGTTCTTCTAAAACTTCCAAAACACACATTCGATAAAAAATCCAACCAAAACACGTCCGAATGAGATGAAATTTTGCACACATATCCCAAATCACCTAACGAAGCTACAATAACTCTCGGAATTCCGTTCCGACCCTCGGATCAAAATCTCACCTATCAACCGAAAATCGCCAAAATACTAACTTCGCTCGCCTATTCAAACCTAAATTAGCTACGGACTTCTAAAATTCATCCCGAACACGCTCCCAACATCGAAATCACCTAACAGATTTAACAGAACTATCGAATTTCCATTCCAAGGCCGTCTTCACACTGTTCCAACTACGGACCATTTTCCAACACTTAAGCTCTCATTTAGGGACTAAATGTCCCAAAACTCTCCGAAACTCAACACCGAACGTCCCGGCAAATCAAAATAGCAAAATGAACTTAGGGGAAACAGTTAATAAGGGATCGGGGCATAACTTTCAAAATTGACCGGCCGGGTCATTACATCCTCTCACACTTAAACATTCGTTCGTCCTCGAACAAGAATAAAGAACATACCTGAAGTAGTGAAGAGATGAGGGTATCGACTGCGCATATCCTGCTCGATCTCCCAAGTCGCCTTCCCGGCCGGCTGACCCCGCCACTGAACCTTCACTGAAGCAATGTTCTTTGATCTCAACTTTCTCATCTGCCAATCCAATATAGCCACTGGCTCCTCAGCATAAGACAAATCCTTGTCCAACTGTACCGAGCTGAAATCCAATACGTGCGATGGGTCCTCGTGATATCTCCAGAGCATCGAGACACGAAATACCGGATGAAATCCTGCCAACCTGGGAGGTAGGGCGAGCTCATAAGCAACTTCCCCAACACGCTTCAATATCTCAAAAGGGCCAATAAACCTCGGGCTCAACTTACCCTTTCTCCCAAATCTTATAACGCCCTTCATAGGCAAAACCTGAAGCAAAACTCGCTCTCCGACCATATACGAGACATCACGAACCTTTCTGTCCGCGTAACTTTTCTGTCCGAACTGTGCTGTACGGAGTCTATCCTGAATCACCTTAACCTTTTCCAACGCATCTTGAACCAAATCTGTACCCAACAGCCTAGCCTCACCCGGTTCAAACCAACACACCGGAGATCTGCACCTTCTGCCATATAAAGCCTCATACGGCACCATCTGAATGCTGGACTGATAACTGTTATTGTAAGCAAACTTAGCCAATGGCAAGAACTGATCCCAAGATCCTCCAAACTCAATCACACATGCACGAAGCATGTCCTCCAGAATCTAGATAGTGCGTTCGGACTGTCCGTCCGTCTGGGGGTGGAATGCTGTGCTCATCATCATTTGAGTACCCAACTCCTGCTGAACGGCTCTCCAGAACCGTGACGTGAACTGAGTACCCATGTCTGAAATAATAGAAACTAGAATACCATGCAGACGAACAATCTCTCGGATATAAATCTCCGCCAACCGCTCCGATGAATAAGTATTACATATAGGAATGAAATGAGCGGACTTGGTCAGCCGATCCACAATAACCCAAATGACATCAAATTTCTTCAAGGTCCGTGGAAGTCCAGATACAAAGTCCACGGTGATGCGCTCCCATTTCCACCTTGGAATCTCTATTTTCTGAAGCAACCCACCTGGTCTCTGGTGCTCATACTTCACCTGCTGACAGTTGAGGCCCCTGGCTACATATTCAACTATATCCTTCTTCATCCGCCTCCACCAGTACTGCTGCCTCAAATCTTGATACATCTTCGCGGCACCCAGATGGATAGAATATCGCGAACTGTGGACCTCTGCTAGAATCAATTCTCGAAGCTCATCAACATTGGGCACACAAATTTGACCCTGCATCCTCAATACCCTGTCATCTCCAATGGTCACATCTCTGGAATCGCCATGCTGAACCGTGTCCTTAAGAACAAGTAAATGAGGATCATTATATTGCCGCTCCCTGATACGGTTGAATAAAGAAGACCGAGAAACAATGCGCTAGGACCCGACTAGGCTCCGAAAGATCCAATCTCACAAACTGACTGGCTAAGGCCTGAACATCCATCACCATAGGCCTCTCTGAAGTTGGTAAATATGCTAAACTCCCCAAACTCTCTGCCCGGGGACTCAAGGCATCAACTACCACATTGGCCTTGACCGGGTGATACAGAATAGTAATATCATAATCTTTCAGCAACTCTAACCACCTCCTCTGGTGCAAGTTTAGATCCTTTTTTCTTCATAAACAAGACAGGAGCACACCAGGATAATACACTGGGCCGAATAAAAACCCTTATCAAAAAAATTCCTATAACTGATCCTTCAACTTAGCTGAAGGTTTCACCTCATCCTTAATCCATAACCTTAGGACAGGATCCAAACTTCAACATCTGACATTCGTCATAGGACCCAAATTCCACACCATCACACTGTGTTAGTCTTATTTCAACACACTTCAACTTTTAATAACGCTTAAATATTTCGAAATTGTTTCTCCAGGATGTTACATTCTCCCCCACTTAGGGTCATTCATCCTCAAATACACAACGTAGCTTATCTCTTTCTTCACACATCATAATGTCTCAAAAATTTTCTAACTCCCAAATTTTTTAGAAATTTCGGCAGAGCCTCCCTTGTAACTGGGTCTATCCACCTGTCAGAGTAACACCAAAATAGCTCCTAACAACACATCCACAACCCAATAAAACACCACAATGTATATATCAGTAACACTAATCTCAGCATTACAAGCATCGCATTATCATAATAATATCTGGACATGAAACACATTATATATATGCCCATAACCACGTCTCTGGCCATAATAGTTGTTAATAAATCACAACATTGCCAATTAGGCTTATGTTAGTAAATATCTTATTTCAAACCTCCACTTTACTCACAGCGAGGCATGGAGACCTCAGAATTACTTACTTGAATTAACGAGTCACATTTATCGCCACCTAGGCGCCCATCGCGTAGGCTAAAACTCAATGTTTACAATACAAAAAAGAAAAGAAAAAATGGCTGAATATGAACAGAAATACACAAGAATTGTCAAATAAGCCTAACAGGCAGGACTCCCATTTAAAATATAGTACACTTTCTTTTTATAAAAGGAGAATTTTAAACACATAAACTTTTCATCACCAGGACTTCGTCCTTATATAACATCCACCACAGCTTGTAGCTCGGTTTAAAATATTTCACATTATATAAAAATTTGAGGATCTCATCCTCAACTCTGAATCACAAGTATTTGCACATTGTGCCAACTGGAAATTTTCATTTCCTTTCCTTCTTCTTTAAAAAAAAAATTTCGTCAAAGAAAATTACAAATTATAATGAACCCTCATAACGATAGGGCCTATAATTCACAATTGCATTTAATTATCCTGAAATCACATCAAAACCCACTGTAGTAAGTAATAGAAAATCACTTTTAGCCTTACAGCTATTCTTAGTGACCAACACATAATGATAGGAATAGTTATCCCCATATAATAGCTCAACGTGAGTATTCACATAAGTAGATTTCAGGATTACGAAGATCACTCATGAATGGAGCATATTAAGAGGACTTGCCTAAATTTTCATAACCAAAACAAATTAAGGAAAAATATCATTTTTTTTATAACAATCGGAATTTGTATCTGTAATGACACCATCTGGTGTAGTGGCCTCAGCCACACCATAACAATTATATCAATGGGTCAGCCTCCACCTCTCAGGTGATATATACCCGCTCTCCCTCTATCTCTAACTTGTAGTGTATGTAGATTAGTAAATATGATGGAGTGTGTGGACCGAGTGTTCTGATGAAATAGATTTCTCCCAAGTCTGGGACAATTTCTCATGATGTTTTCTAGTATCACCACATTCATAATAGCCCATCCGCAGTTCGACATACTGAGTCTGTGCCGGATAACTAGAATAACCATTTAAGGAACTTCATGATAGTGGTGCATTAAAAGATGACTATCCCATGAGAGTGCCCTGATTAAATGGAGCACTACGAGTGTTCAAAAATTGTTTCCATTTTCTGCTGATACTGAAATGTAGAATTATTATGGACATAGGAATATCGAAAGTCCCAACATTATCCCATACAAATCTCAGCTCTTACTCATATACAAGTTTCAGAGAACTTTTGAATACCATATAAATACATCTCATGTCAAATCTGATATGACACATGACCCATAATTTAATCGATGATAGTGGACTCTCTTCACTTTGGTGCAAAGCTATAAGATACATCCCGATACTCCTCAATACTAACCTTTATTGCTCGTATGTCACCATCATAAGACACCTCAAGCCATTCATTTGGCACATGTCATTCTTATGATAGTTAAACTCACTTCCTCCAGTATCTCAGTTGTTAGTTGTACCCTTCGCTAAATAGACATCTCATATGAACCACATAGTCTCTATTACCACCAACTATCTTTAGATCTACATCCACCTCATGACTCTACCATTACTGTGACGATTAGGAAATTAAGTAAACCTTCTTAAGACCGTACTTATCAACCAGATGTCAGAGCCTATTGCACCCCCATGTGCACAATTGAATGATCTCTTAATACCCCCGCATTATCGATTTGGATGACACGCGGTAACAATGGTTGAGTAAATTCTTGGCTCCCTTATAATCCTTCTGTAGCATCATGAACCGTCGGCGCATACTTGATACCGAGTGCGCATTTTCAATACATGAGTGGATGCAAAAGAACATATGATATAGGCTCCAACTGAATAAATGACTCACGATAAGGAATGAAATAAAGTGGAATTTTCCTAACGGTTACATAGCCTCTCGTAGATAAGTACAGACGTCTCTGTACCGATCAACGAGACTCTAATAAACCGACCTGTGTTCCGTGACTCCTATGAACCTAGAGCTCTGATACCAACTTGTCACGACCCCAGTTCACCCTCCGTGAATATATCGTGATGGCACCTAGTCCCTACAACTAGGTAAGCCTAACAATACGGAATTTATACAACTTGCGAAAAACAAACTAACTTGCGGAAGCAAACAACTAAAAATTTACTGCATATAAGTGTCACTTGGCATAATACAACCCATATCATGAAATCCAAAACAAACTCCCAAAACCCGTAAACTCACAGGAAACACAGGCTAATAGAAATGTAAAATACTGCTCTAACTCCAGAATGTCTAAATAAATAAAAGAGAAGATAAGTTAACTACTAAAGTTGGAATAGAGTAGAGACTCCTGGTCTGCGGACACGGCAAATATACCTCGAAGTCTCCGCTAGATCGCTCCACCTCGATGATAGTATGCCTGGGGGGAGGAACCTGGATTTGCACATGAAAAACATGCGCAGAAGGGGCATAAGTACACCACAGCGGTACTCAGTAAGTGCCAAGCCTAACCTCGGTTGGGTAGTGACAAGGAAGATCAGGGCCCTACTGAGATAAAATAAAATAATAAGGTTGACATTAGTATGAAATAAACAGAGGTAATGAGATATAGCTATTGAGTAAATAGGATTACACAACAACAATTAACACACATAAAATAAGAAAACACAGAGTAAACAACCCAATACCAAGACCAATAATGAGGATCTCCCAGGATACCGTCCTGTAGTCCATTTTATCAATCTGTTCGAGGAGCTTCCGGGATACCGTCCCGTAGTCCACCATATGAATATATCTGAAGGATCTCCTAGGAATCTTAACCGTAGTCCCAAAGTAAATGTGCATGGGGATCTCCCGGGAATCTAACTCGTAGTCCCAAAGTAAATGTGCAGGGGGATCTCCGGGAATCTAACCCGTAGTCCCAAAGTAAATGTGCAAGGGGATCTCCCGAGAATCTAACCCGTAGTCCCAAAGTAAACAAACAAGGGGGAGCTACCGGAATCTCGCATCCGTAGTCCCAATGTAAATGCGCAACCACAATCAGAGAATGTTCAGAAATGAAGTACAACAATACAAGCCACAGATAGTTCTAACCTAGTATGCTCCATGTAATGCAATTAAGGCAAATTAAGCAAGTAGGCAATTTGGATCAACTAAACATGCTTTTCCAGACTAGCACAGAATAAAATGGCAGGAAGAATAAAGCAAGTACGAAAGAAACTCAGTTCAAATATTTTTAAGTAAAAATACGGGTTTTCAACAATTAGCTCAAGTATGCGCTCGTCACCTCACGTACAAGGCATTCAATTATCAAATATCACATCCTAAGGGAAAAGGTCCCCTACACAAGGTTATACAAGCCACTTACCTCGAACAAGTGCAAGTCAACCCGAAATCATATTTTTTTGCCATGAGTATCCGACTCCAAATGGCTCAAATCTATTCAATTAAATTGCATATTGTAACTAATAATTCAAGTAAATGATTCTACAATTAAATTCTAAGCTAATACACGAAATTATATAAAATAACCAAAATGCCCTTCAGGCTCACGTATCAAAATCGGGTAAAATTTATATTTTCAGAACCCTCGTACTCTCACGAGTCAAACCATATAAAAATCTCTCAAATCGGACCACAAATATCCCCTCAAATCTCGAATTTAGAATTCAAAACTCAAGCCCTAATTTCTTACAATTTGGCTAAATTCTCAAGGATTTCAAGGATGATTCTACAATATAATCATATTTTTAACTCATAAAACTTACCTCCAATCAATCTCAGTCGAAACCCGCTTCAAATGCTCCCAAGTAGCTCTCAAAATGCTAAAAAATAATAGAAAATGGGTTTGGGTTCGCGAATGAACTGTTTTTAACATTCTGGTCGGGCACTGTAGCTAACCCTATGCGATCGCATTAGAGCTCCTGCGATAGCATAGAACAAAATTTCCGGGCACTGTAGCTAACCCTATGCGATCGCAACACCTTCTATGTGATCGCATAGAGCAAAATTGCTCCGCACTGATTGCTGCATTTCTGCAGCATTTTCCAACTTCAAAAATTTCCGTTAGCCATCCGAAATCACCCCGAGGCTCCCGCTACATCAACTAAAAATACCAACACCTCCTAAAACATCATACAAAGTTGTTCCAATCATCAAAACGCCTCAAACAACGCCAAAACCATCAAATTATATCGAATTCAAGCCCGAGTTCTTCTAAAACTTCCAAAACACACATTCGATAAAAAATCCAACCAAAACACGTCCGAATGAGATGAAATTTTGCACACATATCCCAAATCACCTAACGAAGCTACAACAACTCTCGGAATTCCGTTCCGACCCTCGGATCAAAATCTCACCTATCAACCGAAAATCGCCAAAATACTAACTTCGCTTATTCAAGCCTAAATTAGCTACGTAATTCTAAAATTCATTCCGAACACGCTCCCAACCTCGAAATCACCTAAGGGAGCTAACGGAACCATCAAATTTTTATTCTGAGGACGTCTTCGTACTGTTCCAACTACGGACCATTTTCCAACACGTAATCTCTCATTTAGGGACTAAGTGTTCCAAAACTCTCCGAAAATCAAAACCGAACGTCCCGACAAATCAAAATAGCATAAATGAACTTAGAGAAAATAGTTAATAGGAGATCGGGGCGTAACTTTTAAAAACGACCGCCCGGGTCATTACAATAACTTTGTCAAAATATCTTAGAAATATTTTTTTAATATGTTATGTATGACCACAACAAAAGAAAAAAGTCTTATTCAGTAGTTATGCGATTTATAAGAAAACAACATATATTAATTAAAGCTTAATAAGAGTAGGGCGGGTTGAGTTATGACCCGAATTTTAGTCTATCTTAACCCAACCCATATGCGCTCAAGTAACTTTTGGACGGGTCATTTATCCCGCTCAATTGTTAACTCAGCACATTTTGACCCACCCAAAATTGACCCATCTCGCCCATTTGATACCCCTAGATGAGACTATGTGAAGTGGTCTGATTATTTTATATGTGTGGTGTAGGAGTCTGATTATTTTATCAAGATACTTAATATTATTCATCTGCGTACCTAGGTATTGTGTAACTATGTTCATCAAAATAGGCATAATAAGAGCCCGTTTGGACATAAAAACTTTTTTACCTTTTTAATTTTTTTTTTACTTTTATTCAAAATCAGTGTTTTGGCAATAAAAATTCTAATTTTCACTTGAAAATAAATTTTGGAATTTTTTAAAATTTTTAAAAAACTCAAAAAAAATTGTTTTTCAAAATTTTTACTCAGATCACTCGCAAAAATTTAAAAACAACCCAAAATTATATTTATGTTCAAATACAACTCTAATTTTTAAATATCATTTTCACTTAAAATTTTTTTCACTTTTTTTTGAAAATTTATTATTCTTATGTCCAAGCGGCCACTAAGAAAATCAACTATAGTATTGTTTACCTGTAAAATGGTGTAACTGAATTTATATATGGTTTCTAGACCAGTGAATTAATTCGATCCTAAAATAATAAGATAACTGAAGAAATATATAACACTTAGCTCTGATATGAAGATGAAATAGCAGAAATAATGATTCTGGTAGCAAGGCCTCCGGGCGCAACAGAAATAGGAACAAAAAACAAAAAGTAAAATTGTATAGAGCTTTGAATAGATTATAATATCAGTTTTTCAGGAAATTCCTGTTCTTTACAATGATAATAGAGCTCATTATTTATAGCTACACCTAGGGAACAAGGTCCTAGGATCGTGCCCTTCTTTAATGTCAATTATGAGGGCTATTTATGAAGATGTAACAGTGAGCATAATGATAAATTCTTTGTAACGGACAGTACACTCAATGCTGTGGAATATTCTTCATTAATGCCACCGGGAGGAGGGTATTTATTGCCTATTTATGAGTGTCATTCCTTCCGATACCAAATGGGATAGTTTTCTTCGGTTCTACGTGTAATTATTTTAAGCGGTCACCTGTGATAGCATATTTTACCCTATAGAGATAGTCCCCCTGCTTTTCGGTAACATAGCTTTGTATCACCGGGAAGTTGGTAAAAATACTCTTTTGGCGGGAATTAACATGATTCCCTTTGAAGGCTTCTGACGGTTGATCAGACGCACGTCTCTCTGGATTTAATGCCTCGAACTTGCGTCATCCCGTGATTCAACATAGCTTTTCCGTTGTCGAGGAAATCATGTCTATGAATTTGGCCACCAAAACTTTTATTTATACGCATCAACCTTCTTCACTTATACACCATAATTTCCAAGCTTTCTAAAATCTTCTTTATTGTTCTTCATCCAATGAAAAAGCTTTTTTTTTCTCATCCAAATGCCTTCTTTTTCAAAGAACGTCAGATCTTCAAAGGGCAAGGGCAAAGCTGAGGATGCTGCTCCTCTAACAGTGGATTCTATTATTGTTAGAGATCTTGTTACAATAAAAGACTTCGAAGAGAAATTTCTTTCTGCTATCCCTAGCACGTGGGCTGTTGGCAGATACCTTTCTTCCATCCGTCCTTCCAATTTTTCTGTTGTGAAGGAAGACTGCTGTTGAATGATTTGGTTATTGTTGCTCCAGATCTAACAGAACGAGTGACCCTACTCAGGAAGGGTTTTACATATTTTACACGTATCCCTTTACTTTGGGTGAGTTATCTTTGAGTAGAGAGCTTCACTTCATCATTGCGGAGTTTTGCCTCCGCTACCAGGTGTATTTTGACACTCTAAGCTCATTTATGTGTTTCTGATATATATTAGTGACTTTCTGCTTCTCATAATGATGTACACATTATTGTTTTGAGATATTACAGGATAAGTCTCAATGAGATATTATTGTGGACCATAATATTTTATAGCTTATGTACCTGGTACGATAAGTTACTAATATTGTAGTACATGGAAGGGTGTATGTAGACCATAACCGCCATAACTCATATCTAGTAGTTTATCGTATTATGGTATTTATGATGAACGTTATAGACGAGATTTGTTTATGCGCAACTAATGTTTCTATATTAAATATTAATATTATGTGACTATTGGGCCAAGTGAGAGGATGTAAGTTATTTTCTTACATGTATGTGGCCCAATAGGTTTAAGGCACATAATTAATATTTAATTAATTATCAAATCTCATCCGTCTGATCGGTTATTTGATGGACATACCGATTAAGTGAGAACCTCTATAAATTGTTCCTCTCCCCACCCATTAGGGTCACCGTATTTTATTTCTTTTTTCCACCACTAAAGGCGGCGGTAACGTAAAACTAGGGCAATGAGCGGGAAACTAATTTACCGATTAACGCTTCCGCTTCACGATAATGAATTTCGCTTCAGGTATATTTTCTGTAACGCTTTTTGTGTAAGATTATCATGTTCAAGATCCTGATATGCAATTACAAATTTATGTTTACGGTGAAAGGTACAAAATAAGCCAAAAGCCAAAAGTTGGGTATTACCAACTTATGACTTTTGGCTTTTAGTTTATAAGCTACTTTCTAAAAGGCAATCCAAACACCCTCCAAGAATAAAAAAGAAAGACTTTCAAAATTTATACTTTTAAAAATGTCAATACTAATATTTAGGCGGGCTGTCTACATCATACCCCTTGCGGTGCGACCCTTCCCCAAACCCTGCATAAATGCGAAATGCTTTGTGCACCAGGCTGTACAAGAAGACACGATCAATTGGTATGTTTTCTTACTGGCAGTTAAATAAGTTTAGTGTGATTTGTCTCACAATGCTAGGCTAGCATATACTCTACCATTTAAATTTTTTGTGACGTATGTAGTTTGATTCAGTATAGAATTTGTAGACGTCTATATGTATGTTTAAACATAGGGGTCGTTTGGTAGGGCGTATAAAAATAGTGCGGAATAAGGTGTATTAGTAATGTATGGATTAGTAATACATGTGTTAGTAATGCAAGCATTAGTTATGCAGATATTATTTCTTATCTACTGTTTGGTGTGATGTGTTAAAATTATAATGCATTGCATAATTTTTAAGAAAAATAGTTATTTATAAAAATGTCCACCGTATTCTCTAGCTTTAAGGGACTTTATGGACAATTTTATCTTTAGCCATAATAATGCATGCATTAATAGCCTTGGTATTACTAATGCCATGATTTTCTATGCATTACTTATATATAGGATAATACCAAGTATGATGTGTTGAGAAAATGTACCAAACAAGATATTAATAATGCATAGAGCTAATGCTTGCATTATTTTTTCTAATACATCCTACCAAACGACCCCATAGAGTGAAAGAAAGATAGAAAGAAAGCCTAAATTTGCAATGTTAGAGAAATCTCCTGGAATTACAAAAGCTTCTGTTTTAGGTGGGAAGTAGCCTAGTAGGCTGATTTTCTCTTTAGTGTAGCTAGTTGTGTTTACTGGATAGCTAATTGTGTCTTAGTTTAGCTATGATTTGTAATGCATCATTGGTGATTAATAAAAAAATTAATTACCAAAAAAAAAATTAAAAAAAAGTTGTGGCTATGACAATTTCTCATTAAGAATAAAATATTTTTTTTTATGGAAAGCTGGCATATATCGGTCATTCATGGAATTTAACAATACTTCAAGTTTCCTTTCAATTAGCTTTTTGTTTTGGCCCACTAGAGCATCTCATTATTTAAATGAGGAGAAAAATTCTGCTAAAACATGTGAAAAATATTTACGAACGAAAAATATATATATATATATATATATATATATATACACATTCTGATTGTTTTATTTACTTTTTCATTTTTCTTTTTAGTCAAATGATTAGATAGAAAATTGTGGTATTTGGTTGATTAAAATATCTAAGATACCTAGGTTCTAAGCCTCCAAAATTCACAAAATAATTGAGTAATTTGTCCTAGGAAAAAAATTCCAAACACAATGTCCTCCACCATTAAATCACCAAAAAACATCCTCGTGAGTCTGTACCAATATTCTCCTTGTGTCTATCATGCACACATGCGTCTCTATGTGGCGGATCCGCTTACAAAAGGTTTAACTAGAGAGGGAGTTGAGAAATCATCTAAGAGAATGGGATTATGGCCGATGATAAGTCAACATGGCAGTAACTCTACCTAGAATTTTGGATATTCCGAGATCTAGGTTCAAGGAGCTCAAACAAAGTTGTGATTGACCGGTTCAACATTGTCAAAGTAAAATCTTTGGTCCATTCTCGTGGTGAAGACAATGTTCAATAACAAGGATAGAAATTTACATGTTCTTTAATGGTTACCTAAGTTTGATGTGGTATTTGTCAAATAGTGTCAATCTAGAGGATTACACGTTTAGGAATCACCTATGTAAGTGTAAAGTGGAA
>MDKF010541935.1:0-12189 GCA_026770625.1 Nicotiana glauca | reverse complement strand
GAATAAGACTTTAGCTAATAAGAAGTTCTGATTTTGAGTATGAATTCGGAAAGTGCAATGTGGTTCTACGGTTTAAGGCCTAGATGGACTGTGAAATTTCAGCGGATTTGTATTGTTGGACCTATGTAAGATAGGGTGACGAGGGATCACCCCGGGTATATGCTTGATAAGGTCATTTAGCTATTGGTTGCCTTCTAGGACAACTCTGGGCACGCTTGAGGACGAGCATTTGTTTAAGTTGGGGAGGATGTGACGACCTGGCCCGTTGTCACGTGAGTTACCGCCCTGCTTCCCTCATATTATGCTTCGCTATGTTTTAATATCAGTATTTGAGTTGATCGGGTAGAATTGGATTGGTTTTAGTTGGAAATGAGACACATAGTCTCTTAAAAGGGAGCTTGTTTTGGAAAAGTCAACTGGAAGTTGACTATGTGGTTAGAGGGCTCGGATGTGAATTCCGGTGGTTTGGTTAGCTTCGGGGGATGATTTGTGACTTAGGAGTGTGATTGGAATTGATTTTGGAGGCTCGGTGTAGAATTAGACTTGAACTTGCGAAGTTTGAATTTTGGCGAATTCCGGTTGATGGGTGAGATTTTGATCCGAGGGTCGGAATGGAATTCCGAGAGTTGCAGTAGCTTCGTTAGGTGATTTTGGATATGTCTGCAAATTTTCAGGTCATTCGGACATCGTTTGGTCGGGTTTTTGATCGAAAGTGCATTTCGGAAGTTCTTGAAGAACTTAGGCTTTGATTTGGTGAAATTTGATGATTTTGATGTTAACGATAGTGTTTTGATGATTGGAACAAGTTTGAATAAGGTTGTTGGATGTGTTGGTGTTTTTGGTTGAGGTCCCGGGGGCCTCGGGGTGAGAACAGGTGTTAAAACGAGAAGTTTTTGAATTTGGCTTCAGGTGTGTTTTGCTGTCAGCTGGTATTTCTGCTTCTGCGGAAATGGACCGTAGAAGCGGTTCCGCAGAAGCGGATGAATGAGCGCAGAAGCGAGTTTGGCTTGGGTGGTGAAGTTCCGCAGAAGCGGAACATGGTCCGCATAAGCGGGGCCACAGGAGTGGAGTATTGACCGCAGAAGCGGACATAGGGATCTGCAGAAGCGAGTTTCTGTGTCGCAGAAGCGGTCGTGGAAAATTAAGTGAAAAACTGCAGAAGCGGATAATTGGGTGCGGAAGCGATACCGCAGAAGCGGTTATGGGAACCGCAGAAGCGAAAATCGGGCATGTGTTATGGTGAACAATGTTCACAAACTTGGAAAAAGAAGAAACGATTTGGACTTCGAACAAGAGGCGACTTTGGGCGATTTTGAAGAGGATTCGAAGGGATATCATTAGGTATGAATATTTGGACTCGGAATATGTTATTATGGTGTAAAAACATTGATTTAATCACTGAAATTTAAGGATTTAAGGGTTCAAAATGGTGGTTAGGGCTTGAAACCTAAGAAAGTGTAAACTTGGAATTTGAGGGGACAAATGAACTCCGATTTTGATGAATTTGATATGGGTAGACTCGTGGCGAGACGAGAAGTCCGGTAATGTGAATTTCGTAATTTTTCGAGAAGTGGGCTCAGGTTTTGCTAGTTTCGAGATTTTTGATATTTTTCGATTGTTTTCGATTGGGTATTGTTTCCTTAGCATATTGTAATACATTCGCTCTGATTTTGGTTAGATTTGACGCGCGTGGAGGCCGAATTGAGGGGCAAAGGCATCGTGAGCTAGAGATTTCACCGGTTCGAGGTGAGTAATAATTGTAAATGATATCCTGAGAGTTTGAAACCCCGAATTTGCACATCATAGTGTTGTATTGTGGTGACTTGCAGGCCAAGTATGAGCGTGGGGTAGAGCACCGTTGGGGATTGTGACTTGGACCGTTCCGGTTGTTGATTTTACTGCGTGATTGACTGAAAACTACTTGATGTTATCATGATTTGGGCTGATTGCCATGTTTTGGGCTTCGTGCCGATTATTTGGATCCCTTAGGGATTATTATCACTGTTTCCTTGATGTATAGCATGTTTTCATGATATCAGTCCTGAGTTAAATATCCTCTCGAAATGGCTAGTAAAATTCTAAGGTTTTAAACACATAATTATAATTTCTGATAATTGGAACTAAAAATAGTAAGTTTGACTGTGCCCGTATGGCTTGCATGTATATAGCTGGACTGATAGTGGATCGGGCTATACGCCGCAGCGGTGTGATATTGATATTGCGCTTGGGCTGTAGGAGCCTCTCCGGAGTCTGAACCCCCACAGTGAGCGCGGGTACCCAAATGGATCGGGCTGTACGCCGCAGCGATCATATGCATTGCATTGCATTCACGCATTGATTCCTGTTTGTACTACGTGGCATGACATTTAGCACTCTCATATCATTGGCATCCATGCTATTTCTTGCACTGTGTACCAGATACCCTGGTGTTATTTGTAAATAGAGTGATGTGCCCGAGGAGCTGACTTGTGTGCGAACTTGCACTACCTGATATCGCATTCATATGCCTACTGTTGGAAAAGAATATTTTTAAAAGAGATTTTAAACTGAGTTAGATGTTTTCTAAAGGAGTTTCACGGTTTTTACTATTTTGTTAAAAAGGGTGTACTGTATTATATAGCATGATGGAGTGTTCTTACGTGATTTTTTACCGCTCAATTTTTATTTACACTTATTACCATTGAGTTGGAAGTACTCACTTTACTCCCTGCACCATGTGTGCAGATCCATGTATCTCGGGAGTTTAGCTGAGCTTTTGCTGATTTCAGAGTTTATCCGGAGTTGTCGAGGTAGCTGCCTGACGTCTGCAGGACCCGACTCCTTTCCTATCTCTTTTATTATCTTTCCGCAGTTTTGAGACATTGTATTAGTTGGAGTCTTGTCACACTGTATTGTTAGAGGCTCTAGACTCATGACCCCCAGATCTTTGGGAGTGTATTCGGTGTTATCTTGATATTCAGTTTGGTTTCTATCTATCAGTTAAAACTTTTAGCTTTAATGCTGTTAATGGTATCCAAATAATTGGTTTTGAGCTCCATGCTAGGGTTGAGAGTGTAAATGGTCGGGCTTGCCTAGCAGTTGTGTTGGGCGCCATCACGACCGGGATTGGGGTCGTGACAATCACACACAGGTTTGTAAGGACGTCTGTGTATATCACTTTGTATATCATGTATACAACATAATATTTTTATGGACATCCGTGTATATTACATTGTATATCGTATATATAACAGAAATTTTCATGGATATACACAGATACACATAATATATATGAGATATCACTGATGTACGTAGAGATATACTTAGGTTATAATAGGGGATACACATGTTGAGTCGTTTTGAACTTGAGTGTCAATCTGAAATGTGTTATACAAAGAAGGAAAATAAATTTTATTAATTTTTTTTGATACACACATTATTATTATTATGTTATAAACTATGATATACAAAATCTATAATTATTAATTATTGATCAAAAAAGGAAATAAATTTTTTATATAGCGTGTTTAAGAAAGTTCTAAATATAAAATAATAAATATAATTGTGAGAGTAAATAATATTTTGGTATACAAAAAAAATTAATTTTTGATATACACAAAGAAGAAAAATAAACTTATAATATCTATTTTGGTATACACATGTCAAATGTGCTATACAATATGATATACAAATAATACAGTATTTTTATTATGATATACATTGATATAAAGGCAGCAATAACTATATATATAATTTTATATTATTGATATACAAAGGATAATATTATTTATATATAAAAAATAAAAATAAAATTTGAATATACATGTTGATATAGACAAAGAAGAAGAAAAAAAAAAGTTGTGACATACATTTTTGGCTATTTGATGCCAATATCTATAACTAAGGCTATTTTCTACCAATTATATAGGTATGTTGTTGTACCATGCCAAAACCCCTTATATTTAAATAAATACTTAATTATTTGTGAGTGGTTCTTTATTTCAACTGAAATATCTTCAAACACGTTTTCAATATTTAATTAGCATTTCAAATATTGAAATTTATTATTTGCGAATACTAATGACCAAAACTAGCAAAATGATGCACAGCTCACTATGATAACATACCCGATATATATATATATATATAATATTTCAATATTTGTAAGTAAAAATCACATTTCAACTCAAATATCTTTAAACCAGTACTTCAATATTTCACCCGCTGAATCAATATATTTGCGAATATTAACGATCAAAGCAGTATTTACTCGCACAATGATGCACGACCATTAAAATCAAATCTCCAATTAGTTTTGAAGATGTAATTTAGATGAGATGGCTACATACTTTTACATATTTGTAAAAAGAGATTCTCGTCAAGAACCACACATCGTTCTTATGTGTTTGCCATTCACCTAAGTGTTTGTTGGCCCCAAAAAAGCCAACTAGTTTGAGGTGTGTCAACTATTTTGCTATTTCCTTTTCTTCTTTGATTCTCTTCTAGGATGTTGAGCAAGTGGAAGATGCGCATTACCTTTATATCTCAAGTCTAATTAATTAACATGTCAAGAAACATTGTCAATGGAGTAGGAATTTAATCAAATGAAAAGATTGATTCTTCTTCTCGGTTGAAAAGTGGCCACTCATTCCGCGCTTTATGTTCAACGTCTTCTTTTTCTTTGATTAGACCATAGCTATCAAATTTTCTAATCCACGATCCTGATATGAAATTAGGACCGGAGTAGCGGAAAGGATGGGCAATAAGTAAGTGTCTTATATTTGGAGGGACAGGTTTAAGATTTAAAATCGCATATCTTTTTATTTGTATGTATTTTTGTGTATAGAAACTAAGCGTTCATCAAATTGTATAGAGAACCAGGTTCTCTATCAGTTCCCACCGTAAGCAACAGACTGTAAAACCAAACAGTATAGGAAACAATTTTGACTATTTGTTCTCACAGTAAATCGGCAATAAATAAAAAACACAGAGGAATTTTACGTGAAAAATTCATAGCTGAATGGGATTAAAAACCATGATCTACCTTTGTAGGATTTCAACTTCACTATTGAGTGATCTTTAGATTACAACCTATTATAACCTAGGAATTAACCTCTTAATCCCTCGCTGACTTGTAACTACACTAGTACAAGCCACTTTGTAATAACTCTATTACAAAGATTTAATCACTCACTAACTTGTAGCAACACTATTACAAGCCGCTTTGTAATAACTCTATTACAAAGACTTAGTCACCCACTAACTTGTAACAACACTATTACAAGCGCCGCCTTGTAATAACTTTATTACAAAAACTTCACAGCTCGACTAACTCTAGTCAAGACACAAATACAAGGGTTTATGATTTACAAAATATTTTCCACACAATGCTTCTAAGTAAGCTAAGTAGGAAATACAACTAAAAACTTCAACAAAGATACAACGCAACTAAGGACAAATAATAACTCAATATGGGAAACTGGTCCGTTGTTGTATTGTTCTTTTCTCTTGATGCCCTTGAGAATCACTTGCAAGATGGACACACACAATTCTTGATGTGCAAGTGATTTGTTTTACCTTTGCTTGATGTTAATATCTCATTTGTGATATCACTTAGATGATGTAAGCATGTTAGGTGAAGGGCATTCCCCATAAAGTTAACTCTGCACTGTAGCGTGTGCAGACACCAGCTTTACAGCTAAGAGAGTTGACTTGTACAGTCACCTCGGGAACTAGTAGTGACATGTTCCCTCAACTGTTCCTTCAACTCTGGAGATATGAAATATATCCCAAACAGGAATCTTTCGATCTTAAGATCTTGAGAATGTGTAACATGTTCCTTATCTGGTTCTCTCATGAAGTTTGTCAACTTTATAGTTGGGAGAGTTGATGTCACGACCCTAAACTCGGACCTGATCGTGGTGGCACCTCTCGTGAAGACAAGGCCAGCCGATACTTTTCCATTTTCAGTTTCAAGCATTAAACAATAAGAATTAAGTCTAAAGCATAATAAATAATCTCAAAGTAGCAGATAATAGTATAATTTGGGGAAAACAACCCAACACAACCCGATATCGGAGTGTCACTAGTAATGAGCATCTACAATCCGGATAATACAAGAAAGGTCCATATAGTCTGAAACAAATCTAAAACAGAGGAAGATAAGATAAAGGAAGAAGCTCTGGGTTGCGATCGCCGGCAATTACCTAGAGAGTCTTCGAATCCGCCTGAGCTGGAAAGATCAACACTCACTAGCGGGACCTGATGCGCCTGAATCTGCACACGGGGTGCATAGAGTAAAGTGATTACTCCAACTTAGTGAGTAATAATCATAAATAAAGACTAAAAGCAAGAAATCAAGTAAGGCACATTATAGGCTATAAGGAAGCAGTAAAGATGTGTAAAATTACGTAGTTCAGTTTAAACTTCAAAAAAATGACTTTTTAACAGTTAAGCAGGCAAATGATAGGGAAATAGGAAAAATAAACACATAAAGAATCGCCCCTCGGGCACAGTGTCAAAAAATCTGCCCCTCGGGCGATATCTCAGAAACAATACCACCCCCTCGGTCTATATCTCACATCCCAATGGGTACTCACGCTTACTGGGGGCTGTGCAGACTCTTAGAGGGGCCCCTTACGGCTCAAGCGCAATGTCAAGTCATCTCGTGGCATCATCACTAGGCTCTCAGCCTCATATCAACAAGCCACCTCGTGGCATACATATCTCAAGTCCTCGACCTCATAATCATAATCCGTGTATTCTCACAACATAGGCCCTCGGCCTTACTCAATCAGAATCTCACAGCCACTCGGGCAACAGTAAAATATAGTGCTCAGCACAAAATATCATTTAAGTGTTAAAGTAGAGTAAACATGGATGAGTTATGAAAAACAGTAGAATATAGTATGACCGAGTTCAAGTATAAAGTCAAAACAGTGAGGAAATATCAATAAAAATCCCATAAAGGATCAAATAGTCGGCACGAAGCCCAAATATGGCATTCAGTGCAAAACATGATGATAGCAAATAGTTTTCAGTCAAATATGCGGTAAAATAGTCATTCGGGATGGACTAAATTACAATCCACAACAGTGCACGACCCCACGCTCGTCATTTTCATGTACGTCACCTCAATATAGCACAACGATGTTCAATTTGGGATTTCATATCCTCAGGAGAGTATTTACAATCATTACACACCTCAATCCTGTCCAAACTCTAGCCCGCGACACCTTTGCCCCTCGAATCGGCCTCCGCTCGCATCGAATCTATCCAAAATTAAAATCACGGCGTCAAAATATACGAAGGGAACAAAGCCCAAGCAAAAATAATCAATTTATAGCACAAATCTCGAAATCACAAAAACCCAACCCTAGGGCCCACGTCTCGGAATTCGATAAAATTCACATTAATAGATTCCTTATATCTCCACAAGTTCATACATATCAAGTTCTAAAATTCGACCACCAATGGTCCTTTAAAATCTCAATCAAAGACCTAAGTTTCTAAGCCCTAGTTTCCCTAAATTTAACCCTAAAATTCCATTAATTACAGCCCTAATCCGCGAAATAATACCATAAGAACGATTTTTAGGTCCAAAATTCTTACCTCAATGAAGTCTCCTTGAAATCTTTCTTCAAAATCATCCAAAAAGCTCCAAAGCCGACATAGAAATGGTGAAATAGCTCAAAAATCGCGAACGAAATAACTTATACCTTCTGTCCTAGGGATTTCGCATCTGCGGCCAAATTCCCACTTCTGCGGTACCGCATTTGCGGTCCTTGAACCGCTTATGTGGTTTTCACTTAAACCACCAAACTCCGCATCTGCGATGCCTAGCCCGCATCTACGACATTGCAGGTGCGGTTCTTCTACTGCTTCTGCGGTTTCCTGCCAACTCACCATCATCTGCTTCTGCGACTTGTCTCTCGCATCTGTGGGTTCGCACCTGCGATTCTTCAACCGTAGATGCGGATATGATAGCAACAACATGGCTTCAGCTCTCAAACTCAACTCCAAACCTTCCGTCAACCATCCAAAATCATCCCGAGGCCCCTGAGACCCCAACCAAAGGCACCAACAAGTCTTAAACTACTATTCAAACTTATACCAATCTTCAAAACACCTCAAACAATGTCAAATTAACCAAAACACATTGGATTCAAGCCTAAGGTTCCAAAAATCTTCTAAATTCCGGTTTTGATAAAAAAAAACCAACCAAACCATGTCCGTATGACCTTAAATTTTGCACATATCCCAAATGACACAACGGAACTACTATAACTCTCGGAATTCCATTCTGACCCCTATATCAAAATCTCACCTATCAACCGCAAATCGCCAAAATACCAACTTCGCAATTCAAGCCTAAATCTACTTCGAACCTCCAAAACTCATTCTGATCGCGCTCCTAAGTCCCAAATCACCTCCCGAAGCTATTTGAACCATCGAAACTCACATCCGAGCCCTGTAACACGTAAGTCAATATCCGGTTGACTTTTCTAACTTAAGCTTCCTAAAAAGAGACTAAGTGTCTCAAACCTTACCAAATCATTTCTGAACCCGATCCAACCAACCTGATCACTCATATAATCGATAAACAAATAATAAAAAGCATAAATGTGGAAAATGGAGCGGTAACTCATAAGACGACTGGTCGGGTCATCACATCCTCCCCCTTTTAAACAAACGTACGTCCTTGAACGAGTCAAGAAACATACCTGAAGCCTTAAATGGGTGAGGATATTTGCTCTACATCTCCCGCTCGGTCTCTCAAATAGCCTCCTCTATGGGCCGACCTCTTCACTGCACTTTTACTAAAGTTATATCCTTTGATCTCAACTTTCGAACCTTAACGCTCCAAAATAGCTGTTGGCTCCACATCATAAGTCAAATCACCATCTAATTGAACCGTGCTGAAAATTGGAACATGAGACGGATCCCCAATATACTTCCGGAGCATAGAAACATGAAATACCATATTCACACTCGATAAGATGGGTGGCAAAGTAAGCTCATAAGCCACCTCCCCAATCCTCTGAAGTACCTCAAAAGGCCCAATGAACCGGTGACTCAATTTACCGTTCTTTCCAAATCTCATAACACCTTTCATGGGTGAAACCTTTAACATAACCTTCTCACCAACCATGTAGGACACATACTAAACCTTCATGTCAGCATCTCTTTTGTCTCAACTGCACTATATGAGGCCTTTCCTGGATCACCTTCACCTTTTCTAAAGCATCCTGCACCGAGTCTGTCCCTAATAGCCTAGCCTCACCCGGCTCAAACCAACCAACTGGAGATTTACACCGCCTCCCATACAAAGCCTCATATGGAGCCATCTGAATACTCTACTGGTAGCTGTTGTTATAAGCAAACTCTGCAAGTGCTAGAAACTGATCCCATGACCCTCCGAAATCAATGACGCAAACACGCAACATGTCCTCCAATATCTAAATAGTGCGCTCGGACTGTCCATTCGTCTGAGGGTTAAAAGTTACGGTCAACTCAACCTGAGTACCTAACTCTCACTACACAGACCTCCAAAACTGCGAAGTGAACTGAGTGCCCCTATCCGAAATAATGGAAATTGGGACACCATGCAAATGGACAATCTCCCGGATATAGATCTCTGCCTACCGCTCTGAAGAATAGGTAGTACACACAGGAATGAAGTGCGCAGACTTGGTCAGCCGATCCATAATCACCCAAATAGCATCGAACTCCTTCAAAGTCTGTGGGAGCCCAACTACAAAGTCCATGGTGATAGCTCCCACTTCCACTCTAGAATATCCATCCGCTGAAGCAAGCCACCCGGTCTTTGATGCTCATATTTCCCCTGTTGACAATTGAGACACTGATCTACAAATCTCACAATGTCTCTCTTCATTCTCCTCCACCAATAATACTGCCTTAAATCCTGATACATCTTCGTGGCACCTGGATTAATAGAATACCGCGAGCTATAGGCTTCCTCCAGAATCAACTCCCAAATCACATCTATGTTGGGCACACATATCCGACCCTGCATCCTCAACACCCCATCATCACCAATAGTCACAACTCGGCATCATCATGCTGAACTTTGTCCTTAAGGACAAGCAAATGAATATCATCATATTGGCGCTCTCTGAAGAGATCATATAAGAAAGACCGAGAAACCACACAAGCAAATACCCGACTGGGCTCCGAAATATCAAACCTCACAAATCGATTGGCCAAGGCCTGAACATCAACTGCAAGAGGTCTCCCCCCAACTAGAGTATATGCCAAACTCCCCATAATCATCACCTTTTAGCTCAAAGCATCGGCCACCATATGGGCCTTTCCCGGATGGTACAATATGGTAATATCAAAATCCTTTAGCAACTCCAACTACCTCCGTTGCCTCAAATTAAGATCCTTATGCTTGACCAAGTGCCGGAGGCAACGATGATCATTAAACACCTCAGAAGACACACCATACAAGTAATGCCTCCAAATATTCAACGTGTGAACTATGGCAGCCAACTCCAAATCATGAATGAGGTATTTCTTCTCACGGGGCTTCAATTGACGAAAAGCATAAGAAATAACTCTACCCTCCTGCATCAATATACAGCCAATACCAATTTTCGAAGCATCACAATACACGGTGTATGAACCTGAAGTTGATGGAAAAACTAACACTGGAACCGTGGTCAAGGCTATCTTGAGCTTCTGAAAGCTCTCCCCATACTTGTCCAACCATAAAAATGGAGCACCGTTCTGAGTCAACTTGGTCAAGGGCGATGCGATAGATGATAATTCCTGAACAAAACGGCGATAATAACCCGCCAAACCAAGAAAGCTGCGAATCTATGTGGCTGAGGATGGTCTAGGCCAACTCTGAATCGCCTCTATCTTCTTTGGATCAACCTAAATATCCGCACTGGCACCACGTGCCCCAAGAAAGCCACTAAAACGAGCCAAAACTCACACTTGGAGAATTTTACATAAAGCTTCTCCTCCATCAATCTCTAAAACATAACTCTCAAATGCTTCGTGTGATCCTCTTGACTATGCAAATACACCAAAATATCATCAATGAAGAATATGACAAATGAGTCGAGATAAGGCGGACCACGCTGTTCATCAAATGCATGAATGTTGTTGGGGCATTGGTCAGCCCAAAAGACATCACCAAGAACTCATAAGGACCATATCGGGTCTTGAAAGCTGTCTTAAGAATATTCGAGTCCCTGATCTTCAACTGGTGATAACCTGAACGGAGATCAATCTTGGAGAACACTCTCGCTCCCTGAAGCTGGTTAAATAAATCATCAATGTGAGGCAAATGATACATGTTCTTAACTGTTACTTTGTTTAATTGCCTATAATCAATGTACATTCTCATAGTGCCATCCTTCTTCACAAATAGAACCGGCATGCCCCAAGTCAACACACTAGGCCGAATGAACCATTTTTCAAGGAGCTCATAAAGTTGCTCCTTTAACTCCTTCAACTCTGCTGGTGCCGTACGATACGATAAAATAGAAGTGGGATGAGTGCCCGATACCGGATTAATACCAAAGTCAATATCCTTGTCCGGTGGAATGCCCGGCAGGTCTGTAGGAAACACATCGGGAAAATCCCTCACAACTGGAACAGAATTAATACTGGGAGTCTCTGCACCAACATCCCTCACAAAGGATAGATACGATAGACAACCCTTCCCAACCATATGTTGGGCCTTCAAGAATGAAATTAGCCTACTGGAACATAATCAGTCAAACCTTTCCAATCAATCCGTGGCACACCCGGTATAGCCTATATGACTGTCTTAGCATGACAGCCCAGAATAGAACGACATGGAAATAGCCAATCCATACCCAAAATGACATCAAAATCCACCATACACGGTAATAAAAGAACCACTCAGGTCTCCAGACCCCCAATAGTCACCACACACAACCGGTACACACGGTATACAATAACAGTATTGCCCACGGGGGTAGATACATGAACAGGAGAAACAAGAGACTCACGGGGCATATCCAAATAACGAGTGCAATACGATAACACAAAATAAAAGGTGGAACCGGGATCAAATAATACAAAAGGCATCTGTGTGGCAGACTAAAACAATACATGTAATTGTGAGCACGTGACTTTTACCCTAAGCAAATTATTCCAAAAATATCAAATAAAATGATTTTGACATTTTTAAGAATTTGGTTGCATTCT
>MU752941.1:0-33447 GCA_026770625.1 Nicotiana glauca | reverse complement strand
GGGGGGGGGGGGGGTAAGGTTAATTAAGAATGGGGGAGGGGAAATAAATAAATAAATGAATAAATAAAAATTTCAGAAACTTACCTGACCTGGGCCCGATCTGGGCTGTCGCGGTCCTACCGCGATTACGCTGGGACCGCGGCAGACAAGGTTCAGAGAAGGTGTTTGACTGCGGTCCGGCCGCGGTTATGCTGGGACCGCGGTCTGGGCATGTTCCGGATACTTTTTTTATTTTTTTTATTTTTTTATGAAGTTATACATTACACTTACAACAAATTCGTGGGTTGCCTCCCACGCAGCGCATGATTTAACATCGCGGCACGACGCAAGTAGTTGAGCTCTTACTCCTCATTCTCGTATTGGGGTTCTTTTAAATTGGTCACTATTGTATCCCCTTTTTCTGCAGCAATTCCAAGGTAATATTTCAACTTTTTCCATTGACGGAGAATTTGTTTATCCCGTCCGACTCAATCTCAACAGCTCCACTTGCAAACATTTGCACCACTCTGAATGGCCCAGACAATCGGGATTTTAACTTATCCGGAAACAATCTCAACCGTGAATTATACAATAGTACCATGTCACCGGGTTTAAAGTCTTTGTCTAAGATGTGCTTGTCATGCATTTTTTTCATTCGTTCCTTGTAAATCTTCGTGGTTTCAAAGGCTTGATATCGAAATTCTTCCAGCTCATGCAGCTCCGTCAGTCGATTTTGTCTAGCTGTTTCAGGATCTATGTTCAATTGTTTCGGTGCCCACCAAGCTCGATGTTCTAGCTCCACAGGTAGGTGACAGGCCTTCCCAAATACCAACTTGTATGGTGACATACCTATTGGTGTTTTGAACGCAGTTCTATAGGCCTAGAGTGCGTCATCCAGCTTCTTTGCCCAATCAGTTCGGGTAGCATTCACAGTCTTCGTTAGTACACTCTTAATCTCCCTATTGGACACTTCAACTTGCCCACTGGTCTGTGGATGGTAAGGAGTAGCCACCTTGTGGTGCACATAATACTTAGCAAGTAATTTCTCGAAGGATCTATTGCAGAAGTGGGTGCCTCCGTCACTGATGATCGCTCTTGATATTCCAAACTGGGTGAATATGTACTTTTTTAGAAATCCGAACACCACTCGTGCATCATTGGTGGGCAAGGCTGCAGCTTCCACCCATATAGACACATAATCCACCGCCACAAGTATGTACTTATTGCCGAATGAGCTGACGAAGGGACCCATGAAGTCAATCCCCCAAACATCAATCACCTCTACTTCTTGAATTGGTTTCATTGGCATCTCATGGCGATTGGAAATGTTTCCCATCCTCTGGCATTCATTGCAGCCCTTTACCTAGAGGTGTGCATCCCTAAACACAGTTGGCCAAAAAAATCTGACCTCCAACACTTTCATAGCTGTTCTGACCCCTCCAAAATGTCCTTTATATGCTGATGCTTGACAAGCCTGCAAAATTAAAGATTGTTCTATCTCGGGGACACACCTCCAGATAATGTTATCAACGCATATTCGAAACAAATGAGGTTCATCCCAATAATATATGTGTCAATCACGAAAGAACTTTTTCTTTTGGACAGGTGAAAGGTCATAGGGAACAATACTGCAGGTCAGGTAGTTTGCAAAATCTGCATACCATGGCGCATCTGTAAGGCCCCGTAAAATCCCTACTCGAAAAACCCGGATCCCGTGGTACCAAGTTTGGAGCATGTGTTGGCAATTCATAAGCACGGACCTTTTTAGATTGAATAATGCATTAAAAAATCAAGAATAAGTTCCCAAAAAAATGCAAGAAATGCAGTCCAGAATGCGGCTGCAAATCAGGTGTACGGACCGCATATCTAACGCAGAGTTAGTCAGAATGTTGGTTAAAATTGAAGTCAGCTATGCGGTTGAAATACGGTCGCATAATTGAAATGTGGACCGCATAGTCGTCGCATATTTTCCTTTGAATTTTGTAAGGGTCAGTTCTGCGGTGCACTTTGCGACCGCAGAATGTAAATGCGGACCGCATTCCTGCTGCAGGCTCAGTCGGAGTGTCCAGTTTCTAGGGAGCATTGTGTGGTCCATTATGTGGACCGCATGTTTACTCTGCGATCGCATATTTGACTCGAGGCTCCAATTTTCTAATTTTTAACCCGACTTCCATATCGATATATCCGGTGTTATAGCTATTTTAAGCATTCTTCTGAGCATTTTCTAGAGGGAGAGAGAGGGTTTTTAGAGAGGTAAAGTCTCCCCATCAAATTACACCATAAGATATAGCTAAATCCTTGAAGAAAATCAAGTGAAGACCCCTAGACCTTCATCTCAAGAGGTAAGACTCCATCACCCCAACTCTTATTTGTTTTATTCTCATATATAAGGGGTCACTAGTGAGATGATGCATGGGTATAACAATGGATTTCTTGCATGCATATCAAAACTTAGAGTAGTGGGAGGTGGTGAATTAAAGAGGGGTACAAAATGATATAAATTGCTTTCAAAAAGGGGCCTAAGATCACATTGTATCTCTAGTGTTTGTCAATATGTTTGAACCAAGCTAGAGTCTCAATCTCATCTCTATTTCTCGATTTAATTTGTAATTCTTACTCAATAGATCAAAGTTCTAAGATTTTCGAAAATTTGTAAAAGAGCAAGGAAAGATTTATTGAGGTATGTATGGCTAAAACCCCTTTTATTAGAAATTGAGCTTCGTTATCATTTACGAAAGTATGGTAAGAGTTGAATTGGTTAGTGTATTGATTGTTATTATGCATTGATTTGCATATGTCTATACATATTCGTGAAAGATGTGCCTCAATGTGAATAATGCACCATTCTTGACAATTAGAGAAGCATGAAAAAAGTACAGTTATGTGTTGAAATACTTGGGCTATAAGCCAACATCAAAACAAAAAATTATTCATGCTAGCTATGTGCTCACTTACCTGTGATTGCAACTTGAATTACCTTTGATATATGTGTCTATGATCACAACTTGTAAATTGATTATTGAAAAGGGAAAATGATGTGATGATGGTGGCCATGAGTGCCCAAGAATTGTTATGATATGTGTGGAATAAAGATTTAAAGGTGTTGACTAATGATAATTGAGTAATGCCTGTTGACATCCAATTTCGTCCCGCCTTTTTTCTACTTAATTTTCTTGTGCTTCCTAGTCATTAATGCTGTAACAGTATATTATTACTATTTATTTTATGATTATTTATTACCTTTATTATAATTATATTACTAGTCGTATTGATATCACTGTTAACAATATTATTAGTAATTATTATCATCATCATCATCATCATCATCATCATCATCATCATCATCATCATCATTATTATTATTATTATTATTATTATTATTAGTAGTAGTAGTAGTATTAGTAGTGGTAGTTAATATTAATGCCATAATTATTATTGTTAATATTGTGTATAGTATTAAAATATTATATTTTTATTCATACAAACTAATTACTTATCCAAAGAATATAGTATTTATTTATACAAACTATAGTATTAAAATATAGTATTGTTATATTTTTATTTAGGAAGACAAAGGAAGCTTAAAGAAATTAATAAGAAAAAAAGAAAACTCCATTAAATTAGGCTCAAAGGATAATTCATTTTTATAGATGAGCCCAAAGTCTGCCAAAATGATTAGCCCATGTAGTAAAATCTCTTTTAGACTAATGATCCCAAATATAATCTATCAGAATTTTTTTTTTAAAACCCAATTGAAGCCCAATCCGCCTAGCCCATCTAAAAGAATCCTCCAAAAGCTCTTTTCTCGACCGTAGGATTAAAATTAGACTGATCCAACGATCCCCCTTTATTAAGATTTGGACCTAATAGTATTCAGCCTTGCTAGGGTTTTGAAATCTCCATCTCTCTATCCAGCCGCCACCCCTTTCCTCTCTTGGACAAAATTCCAACTCGTTTTCACCATGAAATCAGAATGGTTTCAACATTTTCATCAAAGTCTTCATTGTCTCTCTTGCATATTAAACGAAAACCGAAAACTTTGGTATCAAAGTTGACCAAATCGCTATTTCTCTGAAGCTAGAGGACAATTTTGTTGATCTTCTTTCTGTCATATTTTGGACGGATCTTGAACGAACATTTTGAATTTCAAACGGATCTTTCAATTCCCGCTTCTAAAACCTTAGTTTTCTCCTATAAATACTCCTCAACTCTCAAGCCGAAAGATCATCTTTTGAATCGGGGGAATCCTCTGAAATATAGTTTGAACACTGCCAAACTGAGTCAAGAAGCAACTCCTTTCTTTTCTGCAATCTCAGTTTCTATCTAGTTTGCTAACACCAAGTTTCGATCTTGTTACGTAGAGGGAGTAGATCTGAAGCCTCACAAGCTCCAGTTCCTGCTCCATAAAAGGTTAGATCTTAACCTAAATTTTATTATATTTTTTTATTGTGCATATGGGTTGTAGTCTTTAATGACGGAAGTAGAATATCTAAGTTTCCTTTTTATTTTAGTTTTTCTTCATGTGTAAAGATCCTGAATATGAGAATTGATTTTGAATTTTGTTATAAAATATTGTATGTGCTCTGCTTTGTTGGCTTTAGAGTTTCCCTTTTCATGTGCTGAAATTTATTTTACTTGGAATCATATTTCTTTTAAAGGATTATGTTGAAACAAAATCTTGAATAATATGACACACTAGCTATATTTTGTTGAGCTAGAACTTTGAAGCCTGGCCAGGAAAATTTCTACTGCGTATAATTCGTGACAGATATCAATAGTAAAAAGGAGAAATTACTTTCTTATACTTTTGACTAGATCTGAGCGCAAAAATCTGTCTGAAACCATGCTTTCATGTTTATCAGTATGTTAAGTTTCGTTTCCCTTATGAACCACGTCTATAGGCTATAAATGAATAGTTCCATGTCTTTAAAGTTTGTTAAGAATCACAGTTAGTTTATAGTTTTAGATTTTATGCCAATAGAATTTAAATGCCTCATTGAAGAGATTTTAGCTAACATAATCTTGTTTGAATAAGAAAGTGTCACTACGTAGTTTCACGACAGACCTTGTTCAATAGGATTTCTCCTTGTTAACTTAAAATTAATTCTGAGGAAGCATGATGCAAGTTTTATGTGCTCGCGAAGGGTACTAATTTTAAGGATAACATTGTCCAACTCACAGAAATCGTGCCTATAACTGATCTTGTTTTTGTTAAATTATTACTATGTTAGTGAAGAGGTGTATTATATTAAGAGCATAATAAAATTTTTATCAAGTATGTAAATGAAGTCCATGTCAATTTGGTACATCCAGATCTACTGATTTAGTGATAATATTTTACTAGAAAGCATATTTAATGTGTCGTTGACTTTAAATAAATCTGCCGCTTGGCCTAAACGGATATTACCTTAGTCTGTAAATTTGTTCGGACAGTCTACTTAGGATATGTGTTTGTTCTAGCTGCATTACTTGCTAAGAAGTATGACTAATTATCTAAAAGCAGAAACCATGAGAAATTTTATAATCAGATAATCATATTATGAGAAATTTTGTTGCTCTAAATCATAGTTTCTCCCTGCTTACTTCACGTGGCTTATTTGCTTCTTTAAAGTATAGAAGTATACCTTCTGATTTTTTTATATAAAATATGAAAAATAGTAGATGTTTAGCTTTAAGCATAGAATTAGTACTTAAGAGTCTATATCTATAAGTACAATCTAAGTGTATAATCTATACTTAAATGCCCTGCTTTAAATATCTTTCATGCTTAGATTAGTATGATATGGAAACTATGACTATAGGAAGTCTTTTCTTTATCCTACATAAGTTGGATGAAATATTTGTATAAAATATCACTGCTATAGATATTAAAATTACTATTAAGTTCGCTTATTAGTTTAGGAGCCATGGTGTAAGATCATTCTTTCACGTTCGGAATGCCATGTACCTAGTTTATCCCTTCACGTTGTAATGACCATATTTAAAGATATTTGTCAAAAATATTGCTTGAAGTTTTGTTAAGCTTTAGATATATGCAGGTTTGTTGACTTCTATGTTAAATTAATACTATGTCGTATAAGCCTCATCATTTTTTATATAGTAGTTAGAATTGAATTTCCTATTTTCTAATTCTTATTCTCTTCTTATTTTTTCATGTACACTTTGGAGCAATTTTGAGTCTCAATACGAGACTCGTTGCACCTATAAAGTTACCACCACTGCATTGTCGTTACTATATTTTCTCTTTCGTATACCTAATTATTCGTGTTGGATGGAGACAAGAAAATACCAAAGTTAATTTTGGCCTCCCTAGAAAGGGGAAGGATTATAACTGTTATTCTGCTTCCATTTCTATTAACTGATGTCTTATTACATATATTTTATTTACTATTATTCCTAATTAGTTCTTGCATGAACATGTAAGGGTAATGGATAAAGTTAAACATCGAATTAGCAATTCTACTAACATCTAATTGTCTAGGAGTGCTTGTGAAATCAGTTAAATTAAATTTTAATTAAGTCAATATGGGTTGGTCTTAGTTTTAGTCGCATTAGATTTTTTTTTTATTGCCAAGTATTTTTCTTATCATAGTAGATGTAATTGCCTTTAAATCAATATAATGCTTTGCCTATATATTAGATTTTTCAAACGAACAAGAACAAAAATACTTTGTCTAAACTTTCTTAGTTTCAAGTTTCACCCTTTGTGAAAATGACGCTTTTTTTTAAAGCCTCTACCCATTTTGATTCATTGTTCTTTTGGAGTTAAAATCTTTTAAACCAAATTTTGAGTTGTCAAAATGACTTATGATATTTTGGTTGAAATATTTGAACTATTATAGCCTAATGGTCTTACAAAGCTTTAGTTAGATTACACTAAGTCCGAAGGTAACCGCGTCTCATGCGGATCTTGAGGGGTGCCTCACACCTTTCCCTTAAGTTAATTTGAACCCTTACCTTAGAATATCTCATATTTAATAGACTTTAATGAAGTTTAACTTTACTTATTTATTTAAAATCGGTATCCTAATTCACCTTTAAAATAATTAGGTGGCGACTCTTTAGTTAATAATGAATTCAATCATCACCAATATGTTATAGTCTAATTTGACCTGTGTTAAAATAGGGTATAACATCTTGGCGACTCTGCTGGGGACTATTTAGGTTCTAACCATAACGGACTTAGTTAATCAAGACTTGTGTGCTTACTTTATTGATCTTAAATTATTTTACATGCCATAATTGTTTTACTTGATTAAAATTATCTATGTATTATTGTTTTGATATAACTGTCATTCCGTTTCACTTTCTCCACTTTTGGAAAATTCACACAATTCACACACTAAGCGGTTACGTGGTTTGCGGTCGTGCACTACTTAAACAACCTTTTAGGAAAAAGTTCGTGAGTAAGTCGATCAGCGGTGCAATCGACAATCACGAGCTTTCCACTCTCAAGTTGTCCACTTGAGAGCAGACCAGCCTAGAAAACCCACTCCTAGTAAACCTAGGATAGAGCTAAGCCAAAACCTTTTGTAAAATTCATGCATCATTTAAGCCTAAGATACTTAATACCCTTGGTGTATTAAGTCCATTAGCTAGCCTTACCAAATGTTCGAATGGGTTTACGACCCTAAGTGACACTTTTCATAACTTATGTGCATATTTTGAAGGATAAATATGTTCATTATGTGGACCATTTTCTCTAAATTGATTAAAGTTTAGGGAAAAGGATTAAGACTAACCTTTTTGTGACAGGAACAGAAATTTCAAGTTTGCAAAAAGTGGTTGACATATCAAATAGTTTAAAGGAGCTTAGTTACTTAGATTAGAAAGCATGTATATTGTATTTTCTTTCATTCTTCATGTATTTATTTCGTTCTTCGTGTGATTAAAAAAAAACTATCCTTGTATTTTACTTTCTTTGGGAATAAAATTGATTTATGCGAGTTATGGAATGACACACGATGGAATAATTATCCTTCAAATTATCGTTAGACCTACCTCCGGCGCAATGAGGTCCTTCGTATAATAGGGCGTTATAATCTATGTGCAATAACATGCTATGTGCAACAACGTGCTTATATTTATGCAAAATATGTTATTTCCACTTACTAACTTGTTTTCTTTTTTCTTATTTTCCTTTTTCCATTTAAAAAAAAACTATTTTCTCAAAAAAACAAAAGGTTGACTTGTGCTAAAGGGGAACTGGCGGAGCATCCATATTTTACGCGGTCTAGAAGCAAGAGGTCAGTCGAAGATTTACCACTAGTATCTCAGATGGCTGAAGGGAATCTTTCCAGTACAGATTTGAATTTGGTAGATGTGGCCATTTCATCCGTTCCAACTCTCACTCTACCTACAACAGATGACCCGCACCCCTCAAGAGACCCAGAAACACATTTGGAGGTCATTGCTCGTTTAGAACAAAAGGTTGTTGAACTAAGCTACATGGTACAACAAAGCAGATCATTTTCTCAAACTCCACCTCACATGACTCCTCCTCCTCCTCATCGCATTTGCGAAAATATGCCTATACCACCCCCATTTCCAAACTTGGATGGACTTAATCGAGAAAATCAGTTCACTGCTCCTCAACCAATTCGAAATATCCCACTTACTCACTCAGTCACTCAAAATGCTCCCCTTCTGTCCACAGTCACTCCTTCAAAGGTTCAATACACACAACTGACACATGATGCTACTAATACACAAGTTTCACTAATATATACTTATGCCACAGCCCCACCTATGACACAAACTCCAGGACCATGTCGGCTAGATGTGGATCATTATGTTGAAGCAGAAAAGGAGGCAAGAGCAGTTGATGATGAAATAATAAATAGGAAGCTCAAGAGTTTGGAAGATGCTATGAGGGGTCTACGAGGGTTTGGCACTAATCAAAGTGTGAAGTATGAAGAGTAATGTGCATTTCCTGAAGTAGAGTTACCACCTGGTTACAAAATTCCAAAGTTTGAGAAGTTTGATGGATTGGGAAATCCTTTCTTCCACTTGAAGCTCTATTGTGAAAAGTTTATTGGCGTAGGGCAGAATGAAGGGATAAGAATCAAATTATTCAATCAAAGTTTGAGTGGGAAATCTTTAGAGTGGTACTCTAAACAAGATGTTACCAAATGGCATACTTGGGATGATTTGGCAAATGCTTTTGTCGATCATTACAAATTTCATGTTGAGATTGCTCCTGACAGAATTTCGATAACTGAATTGAAGAAGAAATCAACTGAATCTTTTCGGGAGTATTCTATAAGATGGAGGGAAGAAGCATCAGGGGTACACCCGCTAATGGAAGAGACAGAAATGATAACCTATTTCATTCGGGCGCAGGAACTTGAATATTATGAGCGGATGGTCGTAATGGGCGGAAAAACATTTGCAGAGGTAATCAAAGCTGGAGAAATGATCGAAAATGGGATCAAGATGAGAAGAATAACAAGTCTAGCAGCATTACATGCCACTAGCAAGGCTATCCAAACTGGTGCTCTCGGGAGCGGAAAGAAAAAGGAGAAAGAAGTTGCGGCTGTAATGGCTTTGGGAGGTAATTCGTTTCACCGCCGACAACCTTCACAGTACAAATCAAATGCCCCCGATTCACAATATTTCCAATATTCCTCACACTTACCTTACCAAACTTCATCATCTTACCAGCCTCAACCACCACAAAACTCATATCCTATTTGTAACGCACAACCAACATACCAAGTTCCACCATCACAACAACCTCATCATCCCAACAATACACCCCGACTCCGTCCAAATAGGCCTGCTCGCAACTTCATACCATTAGGGGAGCTATTAAGTGTTGTCTTTGAAAGGTTGCAAGCTTCAGGTTTATTGTATCCTGTGTAAGGCAGAATTCCAAACCCATTACCTAGAAGTTTTGATCCTACCAAGACCTATTCATATCATTCTGGGGTAAAAGGACATTCAACTGATCGTTGTTATGCATTGAAACACAAGGTTGAAGACCTCATTGAAGCAAAGCAAATTAAAATCAGACAACCGGCACCAAATGTGAACACCAATCCACTCCCGAATCATAATGAAGCCTCGGTGAATATGATTGGAGTAGGTGGAGAAGATGATGACCCAGCTAGATCCATCGTGCCTATGAGGAGCATGGAAGATTATACATTTGTGGCTTCTCCTACAGTGATGATAAGAGGTTTTACACCCGTTGAGATACTAGGAATTGCATCTACACCTGTGGAGGTGCTTCAAGCGCCAACTCAGTTACCAGTGGTTGATACTAGAGCTGCACCATGGAATTATCAACAGGCTATGATGGAATGCCATGGAAAAGAAACTGATAGGCCAAAGATTTTGGGAATGACAAGGTCTGGAAGATGTTACACTCCGGAAACTCTAACTGGGTTGAGACAAGGCAGTGAATGCAATGTTGCACCCAAGAAGGTTGTGACAGACGCAGAAGCACAAGAGTTTCTAAGAAAGATCAAGGCGAGTGAATACTCAGTTGTGGAGCAATTGAAGAAGACCAATGCCCAGATTCCAATCCTATCTTTGATTTTGACTTCGGACGTACACAGAGATGCACTCCTGAAGATTTTGAGTGAAGCATATGTGCCGACTAAAACAACTAGTGAAGCAATAGCTGGAATGGTTGGACGTATGCTTGATTATCACCTAATCAGCTTTGATGAGGAAAAATTGCCACCGGAGGGATGTAGTCATAACAAGGCACTCCACATAACTGTTAAGTGTCGTGATATGTTCATATCTAGAGTGTTGATTGATGGAGGTTCTGGAATTAACATTTGTCCTCTCACTACTCTAAAGAAGATAGGGTATGATTCAGTAAGCTCAAGCCAAGTGATATGAGGGTTCGAGCATTTGACGAGGCCGCGAGAAGTTCAATTGGAGAGGTAGAGTTAAACGTATTGATTGGGCCTGTCGAGTTCATTGGGGTTTCAAGTACTTGATATTTCCACAACATACAAAATGTTATTAGGAAGACCATGGATTCATCTAGCTAGGGCTGTGCCATCAATTTTGTATCAGACCGTCAAGTTTAAGTGGGATCAGCAACAAATAGTCATACATGGAGAAGGGGATACGTCTATCTATCGGGAGCAATCTATCCCATTCATTGAAGTAACAGGAGAACTTGATGGAGCTATATACCATGCATGGGAATTTGTGGATCCTACTTGTATAGCTGAAGGGAGCCAAACCCAGGAACCAAAGATGTCTTGCGCTGCGATCATGGTGGCAAAGAAGATGCTAAAGAATGGGTATCAACCAGGATTGGGTTTGGGAAAAACATTGAACGGACGAGTTGAGCCTATAGTCCTGCCTGGACAACAGTTTTCTTTTGGTTTGGGATAGGTGCCTACTCAACAAGAAGTGAAGGAAGCACGACAGAAGAAAGGAAAAGAGATCCATCTACCAAAATCAATCCCAACCATTGACCAAACTTTCCTAAAGCCTGCTATTGTCCAGACTCCGGGTGTACCTATTGAAATTTCATGTGATGATATTATAGAGGGTGTCAAGAACTTGTTTGTGGGAGAAGAAGATGATCGTAATATGGTATTTGAAGACATTGCTGAAACACCGACTGTACGTGCTGTCGAACCGAGACCTATTTTGAAGAATTGGACTTGCATCTCAACCCCGGTTCGCCGGGAGTTTCAGTAGTTTAAGTCATGAATTTCTTTTGTAATTGGCCGGAGGCATAAGTTAGAATCTATTTTTGTTATGTCGCCTCTATGTTTTGTTACGGCCATCTAAGTTAGAATTCCATTTTCATGTAATGAACTACGTCTGGCATGATTCCTATTGGATACGTAGGAAACCTAATTTGGGTTCGTCCCCTTTATTATAAAAAATTTTAAAGCCCCTATTTCATTTGAACTACGTTTGGCCTGATTTATGTCTCGACACCTCTTGACAAGAATACATAGGCAGCCCGAGATGGGTTCGGCCCCTTTTTGATTTACAACTTCTTATGCCCTTGGTTTGTCGAACTGCATTTTGCCTTGATCCTCGTCCTAACTAAATACATAGGAAGTTCGATGCAAGTGTTCGACCTTTTCATTATTCAAGTCCAAGTGTCCTAGTACCAGAAACTGGGGCAGTTTCTTTGGTAACCTATCCAAAATTACTTCTCAATTTCCAAATTTCATAATATTTTTCGTTCGAAACCATGTTTTCTAGCACCAAATCTGGGGCAGATTTTGTTTTAAACCAATCCAAAACTATTTTCTCAATTTTCCAAAATCTATACATGTTCCATTTAAAATCAAGTACCTTGGGACTAGAAACTGGGGCAGATTTATTTATTTTTTATATAGATATTTTCCTTAATATTTCTTTAAAATTTTCTCACCTTCCAACTACTTAAAATAAAATACCTTTAGGACTAGAAATTTAAGCAGATTTTCCTTCGAGTAAGTTATATAGCCTTTAAAGCTTTCATTTTTTTTATATACCAAAACTTAATGTCTTTAGAATGAAAATTGGGGCAATTCGTTAGAATTATCACATAGTTGGCCTTAAAAATTTTGAGATTTTAAGTAGTGTCTGATATGTACAGGTTGAGTCTATCTAGGAGTTTGATAAGTTTAAACTTAGCTTGTCACAATTCTTTATATCATTAGAGCCTTGAAATAGAGCATCTTCATCTAAGTCATCTAAATTGTGCTACTCTGCGATTCAAAAGAAAATTTTGTCACTTACTACTGAAACTCCATGGTAAAGCATACATGTATGGTGGAAGTGTCGAAGCATGTGGATGTGATCAAGACAAGAACCCGCTTAAGGATTAAGTTCCCCAAATGAGCACAAGTCAACCGATTTTTTTTTAAAACTCACAATTTTTCTTTCATGAGACAGGTTCAATATTGATGTGCATAAAGATGCAGATTCAACTCGAACTCAACTCCTCTTCGTGAACATAGACCTAGATGTGAGACGTGATTGTGGACGTGAACATTGATGTGGATGCGAACCTTGTGGTATTTTGTGGACATGAAAATGGAAATAGACGTGGATCGTGGATTAAACTCCTTTCAATATGGACATTATTCAACACTTTTTCCTAATCATGGATGTGGATGTGGATATGGATGTGGATTACGCTTCTAAACCAACATTTTTAAGCATTTCACTTATTTCAATGTGGACGTGGACATGGATGTGGATATGATCGTGGATTTATCTTGCTTTCAAATTCATTCGATGTGGACGTTATTTGATTCTTCATTAGAATACTGAACGTGGACATGGATGTGGATTTATCTTTTCAAGCATAGGTTACGAGAGTAAATTCTTTCAACCCGATATATTTACATATATCTCTTTATCGCTAATATTTATCTTTAACTTGTGGCATTTCATATGGAGACAAAATTAAAGCTCAATCAAATCGTGGATCATAATCTAAGCAGTGAACTGGGGTAATTGCTGAAGGTGGAGTTAAACTCGTCAGCAGGAGGTCGAAGATCTACTCCCAACTACATTCCCGCATTCTCGTGGTTATGTAGGTAATTCAAAAATCACGCAAATTTTACCGTGTCCATCTTTGAGTAGCAAATCGTTTCAACTCAATCTCACCATAAATCTTATTCGCTAGAACTGCATATGCCCAAATTCTCTTAAAGCCCGAGATATATAGACACCTCAAAAATCGTGGTTCAATGGCGACTTCCCATAATTTCCTATCAAATGCAACTTTACTCATTCATATCCACGCCCGTTTAGTCGGGACAAAATTGGTTACTATGTTAATTTCTTTGCCCGAAAACTCTTTTGTTATTTTCGGTCAAAGAGGGGCAGCTGTTGACATCCAATTTTGTCCCGCCTTTTTCTACTTAATTTTCTTGCGCTTCCTAGTCATTAATGCTCTAACGGTATATTATTACTATTTATTTTATGATTATTTATTACCTTTATTATAATTATATTACTAGTAGTATGATATCACTGTTAACAATATTATTAGTAATTATTATCATCATCATCATCATCATCATCATCATCATTATTATTATTATTATTATTATTATTATTATTATTATTATTATTATTATTATTATTATTATTATTATTATTATTAATAGTAGTAGTATTAGTAGTGGTAGTTGATATTAATGCCATAATTATTATTTTTAATACTGTGTACAGTATTAAAATATTATATTTTTATTCATACAAACTAATTACTTATCCAAAGAATATAGTATTTATTTATACAAACTATAGTATTAAAATATAGTAGTGTTATATTTTTATTTAGCAAGACAAAGGAAGCTTAAAAAAATTAATAAGAAAAAAAGAAAACTCCATTAAATTAGGCTCAAAGGATAACTCATTTTTATAGATGAGCCCAAAGTCTGCCAAAATGAGTAGCCCATGTAGTAAAATCTCTTTTAGACTAATGATCCCAAATATAACCTATCAGAAATTTTTTTTAAAACCCAACTGAAGCCCAATCCCCCTAGCCCATCTAAAAGAATCCTCCAGAAGCACTTTTCTCGACCGTAGGATTAAAATTAGACCGATCCAAAGTTAATTTTGGCCACCCTAGAAAGGGGAAGGATTATAACTGTTATTCTGCTTCCATTTCTATTAACTGATGTCTTATTACATATATTTTATTTACTATTATTCCTAATTAGTTCTTGCATGAACATGTAAGGGTAATGGATATAGTTAAACATCGAATTAGCAATTCTACTAACATTTAACTATCTAGGAGTGCTTGTGAAATCAGTTAAATTAAATTTTAATTAAGTCAATATGGGTTGGTCTTAGTTTTAGTCGCATTAGAATTTTTTTTTTCTTGCCAAGTATTTTTCTTTTCATACTAGATGTGATTGCCTTTAAATCAATATAATGCTTTGCCTATATATTAGATTTTTCAAACGAACAAGAACAAAAATACTTTATCTAAACTTTCTTAGTTTCAAGTTTCACCCTTTGTGAAAATGAAGCTTTTTTTTAAAGCCTCTACCCATTTTGATTCATTGTTCTTTTGGAGTTAAAATCTTTTAAAATTTTGAGTTGTCAAAATGACTTACGATATTTTGGTTGAAATATTTGAAGTATTATAGCCTAATGGTCTTACAAAGCTTTAGTTAGATTACACTAAGTCCGAAGGTAACCGCGTCTCATGCGGATCTTGAGGGGTGCCTCACACCTTCCCCTTAAGTTAATTTTAACCCTTATCTTAGAATCTCTCATATTTAATAGACTTTAATGAAGTTTAACTTTACTTATTTAGTTAAAATCGGTGTCCTAATTCACCTTTAAAATAATTAGGTGGCGACTCTTTAGTTAATAATATATTCAATCATCACCAATATGTTACTCTAATTTGACCCGTATTAAAATAGGGTATAACAATGCCTCCGATGAGGTGACCTAGCCGATCGGGTCATGATCGGACACCATGCCGCACACATAGTGGTAATGTGCTGATATTGAATTCCAGATAAGGGAAATGAAATATTGATTGAGAGTAATGCCTCCAATGAGGTGACCTAGCCGATCGAGTCGTGACCGGACTCCGCTCGAGACGGCGGTGGTATTGAGAACAGTGGTGAACACGTGACAGAAATGTCCTAATCTATGTTTTGAAAATTGTATGAAAGATTATGTGAATTGCATCTTTGATTTGCCCATATTATTTACTTGTATCTATTTGATAGTTCTTTCTAGCAGAATGGTGTTTAGTTATACATACCAGTACAATTCAAATGTACTGACGTCTCTTTTGCCGGGGGTACTACATTCATGTTATGATTGTAGGTGGCTCCATAGTGGATAGTGCCGATCGTGTGTAGCGGAGAGTTTTTCTACTTGAAGTCTCGATGAGCCCTTTTTTCGTCCATGGGGCTATATGGTGTATCTTTTGTTATTACAGCTTTTCACTTTTGAGGTATAGCCGGGGCCTTGTTGCCAGTATAGTTATGCTTATCTGTTGTATCCTTAGAGGCTCTAAAGACACTAGTGTGGGTTGTGTACGGGTGTTCGGGGAGTCCACTATATATGTTGTAATCCTAAACTTGTGATCTCTATAAACTGTAACTCTAATAGAATCTTGAAGCTAGCTTATGTACGGTAAATCTTTGTGGTATGAAATGAACCAATGATGTAGTATGCACCATGTATTCTCATCTAAATTAGTGAAAGGCATGGGTTTCATATTCATATTGATTTGGGGTAAAAAGTGTTCGGTAAGGCTTTCTCGGTCGGGTTCACTTGCTTGAGCGTCGATCGCGCCTCCCGAGGTTGGGCGTGACAGCATCCTCAAGATTGGCTGTGAGCAGTTGCTCGTCTGGAAAGGTTTCTAGAATCTCTTCGACCTCGACTGATTTTTTAGCTCCTTCAAGTCGTGATAGATGATCAGTAACTTGATTTTTAGTGCCCTTACGGTCACGAATTTCGAGGTCGAATTCTTGCAACAGCAACACCCAGCGAATCAGGCGCGACTTAGACTCCTTTTTCTCAATGAGATATCTAAGAGCTGCATGGTCAGTATACACAATTACCTTGGAACCAATCAGATATGATCGGAAATTGTCAAAAGCAAACAAGACTGTCAACATCTCCTTCTCCGTCATAGTGTAGTTGAGCTGTGCACCGCTTGGCGTTCTACTTGCATAGTAAATCGGTTGCATCATCTTATCTTTTCTCTGCCCCAAGACTGCTCCAATAGCGTAGTCGCTTGCATCACACATTAGCTCAAATGGTTGCTCCCAGTCGGGCGCAACAATGATGAGGTGCAGTTATCAACTTCTTCTTCAGTTCCTCAAATGCCAACCTGCAATCATTAGAAAACACAAAGGGCTGATCATTTCAAGGAGTTTGCATAATGGGTTAGAAATTTTGGAAAAGTCTTTTATGAAACGCCAGTAGAACCCGGCGTGAAAAAGGAAACTTCTCACTACCTTAACTGAAGTGGGTGGTGGTAACTTCTCAATTACGTCAACCTTAGCATGGTCGACCTCAATACCTTTTCTGGACACTCGATCTCCCAGGACTATCCCTTCTTGTACCATAAAATGGCACTTTTCCTAGTTTAACACCAAGTTTGTCTCTACACATCTTTTGAGCACTCTACTTAAGTTGTGAATACAGTCTTCTAATGAATCTCCCACCATGGAGAAATCATCCATAAAGACCTCCATAATATCCTCCACCATATCTATAAATATGGCTAGCATGCACCGTTAAAAAGTCGTTGGTGCATTACAAAGCCCAAAGGGCATTCTCCGAAAGGCAAAGATGCCATATGGACAGGTGAAGGATGTTTTCTCTATATCTTCGGGGGCTATTGATATCTGATTGTACCCCGAATATCCATCTAGGAAACAAAAGTGTGATCTTCCAGCCAGCCTGTCCAACATTTGGTCAATGAAGTGCAAGGGAAAGTGGTCCTTGCGGGGGGCGGTGTTCAATTTCCGGTAATCCATGCAGATTCGCCACCCTGTGACTGTACGGGTTGAGATTAACTCATTGTTATCGTTTCTCACAACAGTCATTCCCCCCTTTTTCAGGACAAAATAGACAGGGCTGACTCAATTACTATCATAGATGGGGAAGATGATTACCGCATCTAACCATTTGATCACCTCTTTCTTTACAACCTCTTTCATGTTAGGGTTCAGCTTTCGTTGATGTTCCCTGGAAGGTCTGTGCCCTTCTTCCAGGAGAATCTTATGCATACAGAAAGCTGGGCTGATACCCTTTATGTCTGCCATGGTCCAACCAATAGCAATCTTGTTATCCTTCAGTACCTGCAAAAGCTGCTCTACCTGCACATCTAGCAATCAGGATTATATAATAATGGGTAAAGTCGAATCAGGGCCTAGGAATGCATACCTGAGGTGATATGGGAGTGGCTTTAGCTCTAGATTGGGTGGTTCCTCTATTGATGGCTTGGCTGGGGGAGTGACCCTTTTCTATTGATGGCTTGATTGGGTGGGACTCGAACTGAGGTTCCCTTGACCAAAACCCTCGGCCTTCCAATGCCATCACCCATTCAGCTAATCCTTCTCCATCTATTTCTTCTAAATTTATCAGGCATGCCTCCAATGGATCCCTCACAATTAGGGCCCTATCATCCTCTTGCAGAATTACATCCACTACTTCCACTAGAGAGCAATTTGCATATTTACTGGGTCTCCTCATTGATTGCTGAACATTAAATATGACTTTTTCATCGTTCAATCTCATTTTAAGTTCCCCAATCTCACAGTCTATCAGTACTCTCCCAGTGGCTAAAAATGGTCTCCCCAAAATAAGGGTTATCTCCTCATCCACCTGACAATCCAGAATCACAAAGTCTGCAGGGAACACGAACTTCCCCACTTACACCAGCACATCATCAAGAATACCAGTTGGACTTTTCATAGTGCGATCAGCCAACTCTAGTAGCATAGAAGTCGGCCTGGCTCGGCCAATGCCCAATTTGGTGTATACTGCTGGCGGCATCAAATTTATGCTAGCTCCGAAATCACATAATGCCTTTGCAAAGGCATAACTCCTAATGGTGCATGGAATAGTAAAGCTACCTGGGTCGGACTTCTTTTGGGCCATCTGTTTTTCCACCACTGCACTGCAGGTCTGTGTTAGAGTTACGGTGGATAGATCCTGAAAATCAAACTTCCTTGAAATTAAATCTTTCATCATCTTGGCATAATCGGGCATCTCCCTCAAGGCATCCATCAATGGAATATTCAACTGGATTTGACGCAGAATCTCCATGAACTTTTTGTATTGGTCTGCCTTCTTTTGCTTGACCATTCTCTGAGGGAAGGGTGCATGAATCACCCTTTATGCATTGCTTGATGGCTTCTCTTTGTTAGGAGTTTCTGGCACAAGAGGTGCCACCTGTTCTGCAACTTGCTTGGTCCACAAGAGGTGCCACCTGTTCTGCAACTTGCTTGGTCTCCTTTTCTTTGCCTTTTTCCTCCTAACTCTGCTCAACTACTACTTCAGTGAGTTCCGCTGGTTCTTCTTCCTCTAATTGAACTGGAGTAGCTGGTGTAGTATTCTTGCTGGCCTGTGCAATTTCCTGCTCTCTATCTAAATCTCTACCATTCCTGAGACTAACTACCATCAGCTGATTTGGGTTTTGCTCCTTGGGGTTTATGTTTGTGTCTGCAGGTAAAGTTCCCGGAGGATGGTTGTTCAATGCCATGGACAGCTGACCCAGCTGCATTTCAATATTCTTTATGGCTGAGTCATGCACTGCCAATTTTTCTCACACTTTATTATTTGTCCCGATAAGTTGTTGAAGCATACCCCTGATCTCTACCATGTTGTTGTCTTGCTACTGAAGGGATGGTTGATAAACCAATTATTGCTGACTTTGCTGTGGATAACCTTGTGGTTTCTGATAAGGCACTAGCACTAATTGGTTTTGAGGGTGCATACCCCCAGGCTGCTGCATATTAGGCTTGTACTGCTGATTTTGCTACGGTCTCCACTATTGTGCTCCTTGTATCTGGCCCCCATAATTGTTGACATAATTCATATCTTCCCAGATCCCTTTATTTTCACCTTCTCCGCTCCACGAACACACATAGGACTGATTAATACACGGTGTACATAGACATCCATTCCTCGTGTCAAAAATGTGCACCTGTTTTGTACCCATATCATCAATATTCTTTGTCAGTAAGCACATCTGGGTTAGGAGTATGGCCATGTTCTCTTCCTGCGAATTATTGGGATCCAGTGGAACTGAATGCACTATGGGTGCCAGTGTTGCACCTCTAGTCATCCACCCCGCTTTTGTGACATCTTATCGAGGAGAATTTTGCACTCGCTGAATGTTTTGCTTAAGAATTCACCTCCAGCTGAAGCATCCACATTCACTTTCAAGTTATCAGTTAGACCCATGTAGAATCTCTGGCCAAGCATCTGGTCTGGAATGCCATGATGAGGACACTTCACAAGCATCCCTTTAAATCTCTCCCAAGTTTCTTGCAAGGACTCAGTGGAATGCTGTCTATACTGCAATATGTCATCAATCTGCTGTGTAGTCTTGTTAGGCGGCTAGAACTTGTTCAGGAACTGCTTGACTAATTTCTCCCAAGTGGTAATAGAGTTGATTGGGAGCGAATTTAACCAAGTATGAGCTGCCCCGGTTACTGAGAATGGGAACACGAGCAACTTGATAGCTTCAGGAGTCACATTAGGTTGCCTTTGGGTCATGCAAATTGACAGAAAATTTTTCAAGTGTTGTTGTGGGTCTTCAATGCTTGACCCGGAGAACAGTCCTTTATTCTGCAGCAGATGCAACATCTTGTTAGTGAACTGGAATTGCAGGCACAGCTATGGCAGTGGCCAAATTGTCAGTTGTAGGTTGTGCCCAATCATAAAGTGCAGCCTCTGGCATAAGAGGTGCCACTCCTCTGACTTCTAAGTCAACTTGGTCATTCCTATTGTTTCCGTTGGCGTTGTTCACGTCACCAATGTCAAATTTGAGTTGGTGTGTTGGTTGAGTTTGTTGAGGTCCTTTGTTGGAACGGTTCAATGCCCTCAATATTTTCTCGGGGTCTGAGAGTCCTTCTATTAGTTCTCCAGTCCTCGAAGAATTTCTAGGCATACACCTGCTTTCCACAAGATTTCAACTGTTAGAATTTCAATGAAAAGATTGGTATAGAGAAAACGGATTACACTTGGAATTTTTATATTTCTTTCAATTGTAATTGATAACACCGTTAATTCCCCGGCAACGATGCCAAAATTTGTCACGCTCAACTGAGTCTCGCAAAAGACTACGCGGGCGTTGCAAATATAATCTGAGTATTATTGCCCAAAGTAGAACCACAGAGAATTAATCTGTCGATTAGTACTGTCGGATTCATTAAATTCACACAATCTGTTTTCCCAAACTTTCTGATTCACAAAGGTTGATTTTCTAACAACTCAAGACTGAAAGTAATTAATAACTGAAAATTAACTAAACTTGATGTGTAAACAGTAGAAATAAAGTCTAAGGCAATGGTTTCCCCTGTTGGTAATTTCCCTGGTTGTATATGTCTTATAACTACGATTTAATTGTCTCTAACAATCATGAACTCTCAATCTATCATAATTCTCTCTCAAGTAATTATGATAATCTACTAGATGCACTCTCTCAAGCTACGTTAGCTAATTTCAAAATTCACTTAGATTGCACCAGGGTTTCGTTATATCTAATCCAACCCTTAAACCCTCGGTTATGACTCTCGTCTATACTCCGGGAGTGATGTTGTTCATAGAATCACCTAAAAATGCACTCTTTCTCAAGAAGATACATAATAAATAGGAGCGGATAATTGAGGGCCCTTTCAACTAATCTACAATCAAAACATAGATGAACAATTAGAGATTAACAACCAAATCCAATTATATTAATAAAACAACCAAGTTATTCCCAATGGGTTCCACCAAAACCTTAGATTAAGGTTTTTAGCTACTCATGACAATGGGGGAATAAAATACTAAAAGATTCATAATCATAAATTGCAAGAAAAATAAAGAAGAATAAGAGTAATGATGTTTTGGGTGACCTCTCACACTTGTTTTTCTTGCCAAAGTACTCTCTAAAACATTACATGCCTCCCTTGGGCGAGTTCTAGTGTTTAAATAGGGTTTTGGGCTAAGAATTTCGGAATTTGCACTTCAGACCCTCAACTTTTTGCCGCCTGTCGCGGTCCTACCGCGGTCACACTAGGACCGCGGTCAAATGACCTCTCTGAATCTGAAATAGCTTCTTGCCACGGTCCAACCGCGGTTACACTGGGACCGCGACAGTTCATCTCGAGCTCTTGTTTGTGCATTTCACATGGTGCATTTGGTGGATATTGTGCGATTGGCCTCTTTTCCTCCATAATTGATCCCAAAAGTATTCCATAGCCTAATTTTATTGTATGTAACCTGCAAAACATGAAAAGCACTAATAAGAGCATTTTGTTATCACTTTTACCATAAAAGCTCTACAAGAAAGTGGTTCTTTTGAGGCTTAATCATAGTTCAATTCACCTATTATCACTACACAATACAAAAACTAATTCTAATTAATTAGACTAAACTATATTAAAATATGAAACTATTTGTTTTTGAATTTTCAAGATAATATGAAGATAAAAAGACGGTGCTATTTTTGTATTTTTAATTTTATAAAAGGTACATAAACTAAAAGTAACTAGATAAAATATCAATTAGCTAAATAAAAAAAAAATTAAAATATCAATTAGCTAAATAAAAAAAAATTTAAAAATTTTATTTTTGTTAAAATTTAAAATAAAATAGTTAAAACTAGTTGAAATAGCGATATTAGCCCTAAACTAAAGATTTAAATGCTAAAATATATGAAATCTTAGATAGGGTAAAAAAAAATGCATGTCTACAGGTGCCCCTCTTTGGCTGGAAATACGAAGAGTTTTCAAACAAAGAACAACGAGATAGGTTTTTTTTAGCCAATCCTTAGTTAGAGAGACCAAAAACTAAGAGGAACAAGAATGTGACCGAGCCCTGGTATCTGAGCTGCATACATATCCTTGGCTATAAGGGAATCAGGCCACGTGTAGTTCAGAAGTAGGAACAGTGATGGAGTACCGAGGTGGAGAGCTGATCGAGGTGCCATCGAGGTTCCAGTCCGCGGTTCCTACCGTTCCATTAAAAATAAAAAGAAAAACAATTACAGCAAAATATAAAAGAAAAATACAAGATCCTATATACTTCCTGTCTTGAATCTGCACTTGCTCCTTCAACACGGAACTGAAAATTCACCCTATTCTTCAGGTAGGCTTCTTGTTGACTTGAATTTGAAGAAAACTTGAAGTTGACCCTGTTCTTCAGCCGGGCTTAAAATATCAATTAGCTAAATAAAAGAAAATATTTTTGTAATTTTTATTTTTGTTAAAAAATAAAATAAAATGGTTAAAAATAGTTGAAATAGCGATTTTAGCCCAAAACTAAAGATTTAAACGTTAAAATATGTAAAATCTTGGGTAGGGTAAAAAAATGCATGCCTACAGTTGTCTCTCTTTGGATGAAAACACGAAGAGTTTTCAGACAAAGAACAACGAGACAGTTTATTTTTAGCCGACCCTTAGTTAGAGAGACCAAAAATTTAGAGGAACAAGAATGTGACCGAGCCCTGGTATCTGAGCTGCCTACATATCCTTGGCTATAATGGAATCAGGCCACGTATGGTTTAGAAGTAGGAACAGTGATGGAGTACCGAGGAGGAGAGCTATCGAGATGCCGTCGACGTTCCGGACCGCGCTTCCTGCCGTTACATCAAAAATAAAAGGGAAAAAAACTTACAGCAAAATATAAAAGAAAAATACTAGATCATATATACTTCTTGTCTTGAATGTTCTTTGAATCTCCACTTGCTCCTTCAACACGGAACTGAAAATTCACCATATTCTTAGGTGGGCATCCTGTTGACTCGAATTTGAAGAAAACCGGAAGTTGACCCTGTTCTTCAGCTAGGCTTAAAATACTAATTATCTAAATAAAAGAAAATATTTTTTGTAATTTTTAACTTTGTTAAAAAATAAAATAAAATAGTTAAAACTAGTTGAAATAGCGATATTAGCCCTAAACTAAAGATTTAAATGCTAAAATATGTAAAATCTTGCGTAGGGTACAAAAAATGCATGTCTACAGCTGCCCCTCTTTGGCTGGAAACACAAAGAGTTTTCAGACAAAGAATAACAAGACAGGTTTTTTGTTTTAGCCGACCCTTAGTTAGAGAGACCAAAAACTAAGAGGAATAAGAATGTGACCAAGCCCATGTATCTGAGCTGCCTACATATCATTGGCTATAAGGGAATCATTCCATGTGTAGTTCAGAAGTAAGAACAGTAATGGAGTACCAAGGTGGAGAGTTGATCGAGGTGTCGTCAAGGTTCTGGTGCGCGGTTCCTGCCGTTACATAAAATATAAAAGGAAAAAAATTACAACAAAATATAAAAGAAAAATAGAAGATCCTATCTTCTTCTTGTCTTGAATCTCCACTTACTCCTTCAACACAGAACTAAAAATTCACCTATTCTTCAGGTTGGCATCCTATTGACTTGAATTTGAAGAAGACTGGAAGTTGGCCCTGTTCTTCAGTCGGGCATCCTTCTGCTTGTACTTGAAATAACATTGAACTTGGAGTGGACTTGAGATTGAAAACCTTGCTCCTCAGGTGGCTCGTGCTACTTTCTGATTTGAATTAAAAATTGCCCTTATTCTCCAGTTGGGATCCTGCTGCCTTTGACTTGAATCTTGAAAACTGAAAGTTGACCCTATTCTTCAGGCGGACTCCTGCTGTCTTTGACTTGAATCTTTAAAACTGAAGGTTGACCCTATTCTTTAGGCGGACTCCTGCAGTCCTTGACTTGAATCTTGAAAACTGAAAGTTGATCATGTTCTTCAGGCGGGCTCCGGATGCCTCCCCGACTTGAATCTTGAAAATGGAAAGTTGACCCTATTCTTCAGGCGGGCTCCTAATATTTCTCTAACTTGAAATTGAAAACTGAACATTGAATTCAGATGGGCTCCTGATGCCTCCCTGACTTGTACTTGTAAACTGAAAGTTGACCCTATTGTTCAGGCGGGCTTCTCCTGATGCTTCTTGAATTTGAAATTGAAACCCAAACACTGACCATGTTCTTCAGGTGGGCTTGATGCCTCTGACTTGCACTGGTAAACTGAAACTTGACCCTATTTTTCAGGCAGGATTCTCCTGATGCTTCTTGAACTCGAAAATTGAAAATTGACTTTGTTCTCTTGCTTGAAATTGTAAACTGAAAGTTGACCCAGTTCTTCAGGCGGGATTCTCTTGATGTTTCTCTAACTTGAAATTGAAAACTGAAGATTGACCTTGTTCTTCAGGTGTGCTCCTGATGCCTCTGACTTACACTTGTAAACTGAAAGTTGACCCCGTTCTTCAGGTGGAATCCTCCTTATGCCTCTTGAATTTGAAATTGAAGCCCAAACACCGACCCTGTTCTTTAGGTGGGCTCCTGATGCCTCTAACTTGCACTTGTAAACTGAAAGTTGACCTTATTATTCAGGCGGGATTCTTCTTGAATACTCATAGTACCTAATACAATTGCTTCTTGATAAATCTGAAAGGTACAATTTGAAAACACCTACTACAATTAAACTAGAATAAAAGACAGACACTTGGAACTAGTTCTTCTATCTAGTTCATGTAGCTTCAGGTTCGCACACTTGAATCACACAAGAATTGCTTGCAAAATGCCTTGCTATTTTGCTCTCAGCTCACATTTAACTTTAGCTTTTGTCGCCGGTAAAATGAGAACATCATGTAATTCATAGAGTTAATAGAATAGGAAATAACTAGATTACCAATGCTATACTCTTCCTTGGTGGAAAAGTTTTAGTTAACCTCAACTTCTAACTCCTTCCTTATCTTGGATCGTGTTCTGTTTAAGTAAGGAGTTCTTCTCCTTATCAATTATGCAACTTTTTCGATCAGGAGATATCAGATATAACAAGTTAAGCTTGTCTCCCTCACATGTATCCCTTATGCTTGAATCTGCCCATGTCTGTGTACGCTATGGATGGACCTCGTTCATGCTTGAGTTCCTTTGTCAATCTTCAAAACAAACTTCACTTGGGCCAATAGAGTTATTTGAATTAGCTATAATCCTAGGTTGGTATTAAGTTCTTTGAATTAGTTATAGTGTCATGACACCAAATTCCCTCCATAGGATGTCATGATGGCACCTAATAACTACAACTAAGTAAGCCTAACAAATAGTAATAATTTGGTAGAACAATTATCAAAATTCTAGGAAAAAAACTGAATAGCTGATAAAACGTCCCGATACAAAACATAATCTCAACAGAACGCTCCTCCAAAACCGATGGGACTGATTCATAACCTCTACAGATTATAACTAGAATAACTACTACATCACTGTCCAAAAGTAAATACAATAGTATATGAGAATAAGGGAAGGTGACTCTAAGGCCTACAGAAACCGAGCATGCATACCTTGAAGTCTCCGATAAAAGCAGCTAGCACGAGATCTCTAACAACTGGTACGAGCAAACGTACTTGGATCTGTAAAAAAATTTGCAGAAGTGTAGTATGAGTACACCATAACAGTACCTAGTAAGTGTCGAGCTTACCTTAGTAGAGTAGTGACAAGGCCAAGTCAAGACACCTGCTAGGATATAAATAAACAATATGAAATGTATTAAGGATAATAATAATAGAAAGAAAGAAATGACTGATATGAAACAAGATTATAACCTGAAAAAATACCATAATCTAAATATGGGAACACGTAAAAGAAACAATAGAAGAAACCGAAGTGGTCATACACGGACAACAGCTGCTAGAACTAATAAGAATGAAACAAAAAGAAATGTTTCCACCAAAAACTCTTTGCAACATGAAATTAACAGCAAGAATCACAGCGAGGTACCGCCTCGTGTATAATAAAATCAAACCGAGGTACTGCTTCGTATAATCAAGAATCACAACTGAGGTACCTCCACGTATTAAAATTTCTCAATTTCAGTCACTCTCTCCTTAGACAGCCAGCCTTACATTTGAAATAGATTTTGAAAAATGGTTTTTCCGAAATAGCGACACGCACTTTAAACAACCTTATGACTCCGCGTGGATTCACGTAGTTCCCCTACAAGAAACATGCACATAAGTACCACCTTATACCATTGCATGCACATCAACCCCAAGCCAAATATCGCCGCATGCGCGTCATTATCATATCACAATAACAATTCGCACCACAAATGCCCATATATCACAACTTGCGCACAAAAACAATATCAATGTCTCCACAATGTATACAAGAATATCAAACACAATAATGAATTAAAAATACTCAATAAGATAGATGTTTCAACAATAACCAACATTGCCTCAACATATTAACGACTTTCACGACTTTAACACCAAATAACTCAACAATGGGACAAACAGTGTATAACCACGACAGTAGATAAGACTAACACGCAATAAAGGAGATAACATTGAACAATGAGCCTCAAATAATGGAAATCAATAAATAAAGGGATAACATGAACAATTACTTCAAGTAACGAAGGTCAATAATGAAAGAGATTACACGAACAATGACTTCAAATAATAATAATTAATAATAAAGGGATTGCATGTAACAGTATAAGAGGAAATAAGTTTAATTAAAGCATGGGGGTATAGAAAGTATGATGTTGAACGAGTACTAAACAAGAATTTAAGGCATGTAAGGATAGTCTAACACAATTAAGGATAAATTGACTACGAGAATTTTGAACATGATATGGCATTTCAATTAAACAATGGAAATAGTTTAAGTAGCCTAAATCGATCAATTACCACGTACAACTCGTGTACCCACTCGTCATTTTACGTACACGGATATCACTTAGCACAATTGAAACAAGCAATACCAATCCTAAGGGGTAGTTCCCTCACACGAAGTTATGCAACACGCTTACCTCAATTAGGTCAATTCAACATTCAGAAATAGCTTTTCCCTTAAAATCCACCTCTACATAGCTCAAATCAAACCAACATAGATTCAATATCATCAAATAATGCAAGGGAATACAATTGCAATAGATAAATTAAATATCCTTACATATTTCCCAAAAAGTCAACATATATTTACTCGGGACCCGCTCTGTCAAAACTCGGGTCCAATGATAGATTATGTCTACCCATGACCACACGAGTCCATATATGTGAATAGTTTCAAATTCCGAGTCCAAATCAACTCTCAAAACTCAAATTCTTGTTTTTCAAAAATTTGACAAAGTTTCACTAATTTTCACTTTGATTCACATGATTTTGATGTTCAAATCTAAGATAAGTTGATGGAATATGATTAGAAATAGATTATAATCACTTAACCAAGGTTTGTAGGTGAAACTCCCGCCTCCAAATCGCTTCTTACCGAGGCTAGCATTCAAAAATGTGAGAATGAGTTCAAAAATTCCGTCTCTCAATCTGTTAACCTGCTGCAGATGTTGCATTTGTGACAAAGGTTTCGCGAATGTGAGCCTGGTGTCTGAATTTGCGACACCAGAGCACCACACTCTAGATTTTGCGATTTTTCAGTCCAAACCACTCCAGAACATGTCTGAAACTCATCCAAGCCCCGAGGCTCCCAACCAAATATCCACACAAGTCTAAAAATATCGTACGAACTCACTCGCGTGATCAAAACATAAAAATAACATTTAAAACTATGAATCGAATACTAATATGCATGGAATTCAAGAAAACTTTCAACAATTTCTAGAATTACAACTAAAGGTCTGAATCATATTAAATCAACTCCAAACTACACCCAATTTTGCAGACTAGTTCTAAATGTCATAACGGACTTATTCCAAGTCACAAAATCAGATTCCGAGCTCGATAGCTAAAAGTCAACCACGATCAAACTTTTCAACTTTAAATTGCCAAATTTTGGCAAATCAACCTATGGACTTCCAAAATTAATTTGGGGCATACGCCCAAGTATGAAATCACAACACGAAGCTATCGGAGCCATAAAAATATAGTTCCGCAGTCGTTTCATTTAAAGTCAAATTTAGGTTAATATTTTCAAATTTAAACTTCTAAGTCAAGAATAAAGGGTCCAAACCAACCCGAAAGCTTCTAGGAACGAAACTAACCAACCCTGCAAGTCATAAAATCATAAACACATATGTATGAAGAATGAAAAGGGGAAATGGGGTGCAATTACATAAAATGACCAATTGGATCGTTACATATAGTCCAAGTATGGTATACAATATGAAGATATAAGCGTATGAATACATATTTGTCGGGTGTACAAATTTTTCAAAAATAAGCCAAATTATATCATTTCTATAAGCAAAATTGTAATGGCCAGACCAGTCATTTTTCTTTCTAAAACCCTGTTCCACAAAAAAAGACTCCTTGTATGTACTTTTACCATTTTATGACTTACGGGGATAGTTAGTTCGGGATTTGAAAGGATTCGGGTTGAAATCAGGATACTTGGTTCCTTAAGGTTGGATAAAAAGGTTAAGTTTGACTTAGGCCAAATTTTTTTAGCAAAAAACCTCAAAATTGGATTTAACGGTTCCAACAGGTTCGTATGATGATTTTAGACTTAGGCGTATATTCGGATCTGGTTTTAGATGACATGGAAGCGTTTTAGTGCCTAATTGTGAAAGTTGTCTCATTGAAGGTTTTGAAGCTCTTTAAATTTGGTATGGAGTAGGTTTTGGTGTTATCAAGGTCCAAATGGGATTTCGAGACTCAGAATAGTTCCGTAAAATTATTTAAAACTTGCACGCAAAACTTGGTCTCATTTCGAGTAGTTTATGTACCTTTCGGCGCATTGGGAGTAATTTGAAGAACTTGAAGTTCATATATTTGATTCAACTAGTTTGGGGTGTGATTCTGAGATTTATTATTTTTTGGTGCATTTTAGCAGTTTGAGCAAGTACGTTTTATGATTTCAAACTTGTAGGTATGTTCGGGCGGGGCCTCGGGCGGCCCGGGTATTAATCGAGACGAGGTGCGTATCTCATTTGGCCTTGGAAGTTTAGCTGAAGCACCAGGCTTATGGTGTAATCACACCTGCAAGGCTATGGCCTTAGGTACAAGCGTGCAAAAGTGAGTTGGAGATTGCAGAAGCGGCCTGAGGCTGGCCAGACCTGGACCGCAGATGCGGCAAAGCTTCCGCAGAAGCGGGTCTGTGATAAACAGCCAAAAATGCATATTTCTTAGTTTACTTTCATCTCATAACTTGTGTGGTTACGGAAGGTTACATGAGTTTTTATAGTGAATTATACTCATTACGTGTATTCTTATGTGTAGGAGCAAGTTTGACAAAATGCGAGCAAAAGAAGTTGATTCGGGACCAAATAACAAAAGAAGGACATTTATTGTTCACTCTCACGTGCACATGAAAGAGTGAACGAGCTACTGAGGAAAAGCATGGAAAATAAACAGCGCAGTACAATAAAATGGGATGGAAGTGCATGAGAGACCTGGAAGAAAAAGAGAAAGAGAAGAACTTTACTCATTCACTCTCGCGTGTGCACGAGAGAGTGAATGAGCTAACCTTAAAAGGTTGTTTCAAAGTGCGCTTGTATTATATTAACCCATACTAATATCCCATAAAAATAGTCTTTAAACTCACTTTCCTGAAGAAGGGACGGGACTTCTGAAGGAGGGACTGACTTTTTAAGGGGAGAAGACGTTGGGAACATTCTTTGTAGGAGAAAACCATCGAGTTCTTTATTCCTTCATCTTTTCTTTGTAATTTATTTATGCAAAATACTTGGAAAGTTGTTACTACGAAAATGAGTGGCTAAGCACTTTAGTTTTTGCGGTTGTGGTTGACATAATTATTAACGTTTATTAATTTGTCACAACCAAATTTTCCCCTCTGTTGGGTTTCGTGATGGCACCTAGTCTTAAGGACTAGGTAAGCCTACTAAATACGAAATAATAACAATAACTAATAACAACTAGAATTCTTCTGAGATAAATCCTTTAAACAATGAACAACTTCCCAAAACTTGGTAGCACAAGTCATAAGCTCTACGGAGTTTCACTACAACTTCTAAATACAACCGTATGGAAATAAGTACAATAGTGTAAATATATAAAATAGGAAGGTGACTCTGAAGCCTGATAACGCAGCAGCAGGGCTACCTTGAGTCTCCTCGGCAAGAATCTGAATAGCTACTAGCGAACAATACCTGGATCTACACAAAAAAAATGTACAGAAATTTAGTATGAGCACTCCACAGCGGTGCTTAGTAAGTATCAAGACTAACCTTGGTGGAGTAGTGACGAGAAAAAGTCAAGACACACACTGGTCTAATAAGCAGAACAAGTATAAGTATAGAAATAATCAAACTTGATATCTAGGCTAAGCGATATTGCTAACAATACAGTAACTAAAATAAGGAAAGGAAATGGCAAGTAACAGTGGAAAACCCATAATAAAGCTCATAAAAGCTAACAAAAATACAACCCAAATTCGAAATTCACAAATATAGTAAGGACAGTCATAACTCAACAACTACGACAGCTTTCACATTAGGTCATAGCCAACAACTTCCATCAATTTGTCAAATCCTTCAGCTGATTAAAAAAATTTTGAATTATACTTCTTCAAGTAAACATTTTTTTGAAATAGTCCCCTAATAATGAATATCTTTCGAATATAACCTTTTCAAATAAATAACCTTCGAATATAAGTCACCCTATGACACCTCGTCTCATGATCATACAATACGGGTCACAATACTTGAACCCTAACACTTGGCATCTTGTGTCATCATCACACCTCATAATATAATGACAACTCACGTTCCCAGAAGAATCATTCTCATATGGAAGGAAAAATAATCAAAGGTGTGCGTCTATATCTCGAAATCTCAAGGAGGCTTCTATCCGAAAGAGGTTCTTAGCCACATGTACACTTGTGCAAGTATCCTAACATAGTTCATACCAGATAGTAAGCATAAGGATAAGAACGGACATCACATATACTGTTTACACGAGGATAGGATCAATGGAAACAACATCTCAGAACATAGTGATAATAATAGGGGATGTCCCAGGATACCGTCTGGTAGTCCCAAACGTAAATGTACAGAGGACCTCCCAGGATATTGTCCCATAATCCAAATATAAATATCCAGTGGATCTCCCGGGTGCCGTCCCATAGTCCATCTCATAATACGCAAGGGATCTCTCGGGTGCAGTCCCGTAGTCCCAAAAGTAAATGTGCAGGGGAATATCCCTGAATACCGATCTGTAGTCCCAAAGTAAACATGTAGGGGGATCTCTCGGGATATCTTCCCTTAGTCCCAAAGTAAATACACAGTGCAACATATAGAAATAACAGTCGTAGTAAAAATGAAAGCTCGTACATCACCACGATACAAAAAACAATAACAAAAATGACAATAATTCAAGGTAAGACAAATAGTCAACTCAAGGACCGTAAATCACAAGGAAACGGTAAAACCAACTCACAAGGATTTAGCCACAGAAAATAACACTAGCATAAAGGGAACAGTCAACAAGGGAAACTTAACGTATAGCGACGATCCCACAACATACAAGTCAATAACAAGGAAAATCATCATGATTCAAGTGCTCCCAAATAAGGGCAAATCAACAAAGGTATTCGTTATCTAACTTCTTTTAAGGTTGTCAATTTCAAGGATATTCCACAATACAATCAAGGAAAAGATGATTTTTAGCTTCACTCAAGACTAAAAAATTTCAGAAGGGGTAATGAAATTCTCAAATAAGATAAGCAACTATGAAAAGATAGCATGACAATAGGTGAGGAGAAATTCTTCAGTCAAATCAATTAGGGGTCAATTAGGCAATAAGAGTGAATCATGAAGCAATTAATTTCAATTAAGCATGTAGAGGTGAAACAAATAAATAGAAAACTCAGTCATGTCAAGAAACACATTCCTACACAGTGAATTTAAAGACCTAATAACCCTAAAAGGCCAATTTTTCAACAAATAAGTCTGAGCACGCACTCGTCACCTCGCATACACGAACTACAATCAACATAGAAGACTCAAATCCTAAGGGAAGTCTCCCACACAAGGTTAGGCAGGATACTTACCTCAAAAATGACACACTGATACTCAAGAATGCACTTCTTAGGCAAAAAGATCTCCGGACGGCTCAAATATAACCAAATTAACTTCAAAGCAGAAATAAAACACATAAGAAACTATTCCAGATCCTAAAGTTTCAAGCTTTAACAAGATCTAAAAATCGGTCCAAAAGTCGACCCTGGGCCCGCACCTCGGAACTCAATAAATTTTATAAAATTAAAATACCCATTCCAATATAAGTTCAACCATACAAAAATCATCAAATTCTGATACCATTTCGTCGCTCAAATCATGAAATTTAGTTTTGAAAACTTTCTTCAAAAACCAACATTTTCCCTAGCTAAAAACACAATTTAAATGATAAAATAAGGACTAATTCATGTAATATATTTAAGTCTCAGTGAAGAACACTTACCCAATAAATTTGCGTGAAAATCCCTCAAAGAATCGCTCAAAACCGAGCTTCACAAGTCAAGTTACGGTGAAAATGGTGTAACCCTCGATTTGGAAATTATATTTTGTCCGCCCAGATTTTGTGCATCGCAAACGCGGAAGGACAATCGCATTCGTGAAGAAGGAAAACTAAAGCTTCCATGAAAAGACATTGTGAATGCGAAATATGGGACGCGAATGCGGAGAGTAAAGAATAGAGGCTTACGCGAACGCGGAGCCTGTAACGCGAACACGAAGAAGAAATAGCCACCAGCCCCCCAGTTTATAATTTTGCTATGCGAACGCGAGGGATTGGATGAGAACGCAAAGAAGGGGATGTGAGCACGTGATTTTTACCCCAAGTAAAGAATTCCAAAAAATTAAAATAAATAAAAGGGAATTAATTGGGAA
>MU752938.1:0-62252 GCA_026770625.1 Nicotiana glauca | reverse complement strand
CCAAGCTCAGGTTCCCTTGCACAAATAATATGGCCGAATATGAAGCTTGCATCCTGGGACTCAAGATGGCCATTGACATGAACATTCAAGAGTTACTAGTGATCGGGGACTCAGACCTGCTCATACATCAAGTTCGAGAAGAATGGGCCACCAAAAACTCTAAGATACTTCCCTATTTGCATCACATACAGGAGTTAAGGAAAAGGTTCACAAAAACGGAATTTCAGCATGTCCCCAGGGTCCAGAACGAGTTCGCTGACGCATTGGCTACTTTATCATCCATGATCCAACATCTAGACACAAATTTCATTGATCCCATCCCAGTAAGGATTTATGATCATCCAGCTTATTGTGCTCACGTTGAGGAAGAAACAGAAAACCATGGTTCCACGACATCGAAAAGTACTTGACAACAGGAAAGTATCCAGAACTTGCCAATGCTACTCAAAAGCGCACACTTTGGAGGTTATCCAACAACTTCTTTCACAGCGGAGGAATCCTGTATAGGAGGACTCCCGATTTGAGTTTGCTAAGGTGCGTCGAAGCAAAAGAAGCATCCAGACTATTGGACGAAGTGCACGCGGGGACGTGCGGACCACACATGAATGTTTTTGTCTTAGCAAAGAAGATACTACGACCAGGGTATTTTTGGATGACTATGGAAACAAACTGTATCCAATATGTTCGCAAATGCCATCACTGCCAGATACATGCAGGCATGATAAATGTGCCTCCAAACGAGCTTGCTGCAACAAGCTCACCATGGCCATTTGCCGCCTAGGGGATGGTTGTCATCGGACCTATCAAGCCCACCGCATCAAACGGGCACAGATTTATCCTGGTGGCAATTGATTACTTTACTAAATGGGTTGAAGTAGCGTCATACAAGGTAGTGACTAAGAAAGTTGTGGCAGATTTCGTCCGTGATCATATTGTTTGCCGATTAGGGATTCCAGAATCAATCATCACTAATAATGGTTCTAATCTCAACAGCGACCTAATGAAATCAATGTGTGAGGCACTCAAGATCAAACACAAGAACTCCACAGCATACAGGCCTCAGATGAATGGAGCTATGGAGGCAGCCAACAAGAATATCAAGAAGATATTAAGGAAGATGGTCGAAAGCCACAAACAATGGCATGAGAAGTTATCATTCGCTTTGCTGGGATACCGCACCACAGTTCGCACATCGACTAGAGCAACTCCCTACATGTTGGTTCATGGTACAGAAGCGGTCATCCCCACCGAGGTGGAAATTCCCTCCTTGAGGATCATACAAGAAACAGAGTTGGATGACGCAGAATGGATAAAAGGTCGCTACGAGCAGTTAGCCCTTATATATGGGAAAAGAATGAATGCAGTTTTCCACGGTCAGTTGTATCAGAACAAAATGTCCAGAGCCTTCAACAAAAGAGTTAAGCCAAGAAAGTTTACACCGGGGTAGCTGGTGTTGAAGAAAATATTCCCACATCAAGATGAAGCCAAGGGGAAATTCTCTCCCAACTGGCAAGGTCCGTACATGGTTCACCGGGTTCTAACTGGAGGAGCCCTTATTCTTGCAGAAATGGACGGAGAGGTTTGGCCAAAGCCAATCAATTCAGATGCGGTGAAACGATACTATGTGTGACCACCTATGATTTTTCTATAATGTAATTTGAACTACGCCTGACCTGATTCCCGTTTAAGAGGGGATACGTAGGCAGCCCTATGGGTTCGGTCACAATTTAATAAAAATCTTCATTTCTCCTATTATTGGAACTGGGGCAGAATTTTGAGGAGGACCCTCAAAATTCCAAAGTCAGCCTTCAGCCACTCATCGCCAAGGATGTCACCTCAGTGGACTGGGGCAGAATTTTGAGGAGGACCCTCAAAATTCCGAAGTTGATTTTTGCATTTATTCAGTGCAGCTGTCAGAAGTGCCAGCCCAGTAAACAGGGGCAGAATTTTGAGGAGGACCCTTAAAATTCTGGAGCAAGAGAGGTTGCGATGCTTTGAACCACGTTGCAGTCGTTGGTTCATTTTGAACAAAACCATTTTCTATTTACGTTATACTTGTTAAATCATGCATAACTATGACAGCTGTTGTTTAGCAACACTATCCCAAATGATGCACGCAACGTCGGAGGCTACGGGAAACGAACTAACCTTTCCCCCTTGACAAAGCTCATAATTTTCTTTAGATGCAGGCACCGAGACACAAACATATTATGCAATCGTATTGAACAATCGCACCTATTCGCATTTTTTGCTGTCCGCACGCAATATTTCCCAGCAGCCGCAATATCGCAATCAGTTACCAGCAATCAGCTAAGAATCTCTATTACCATCTGCATTCCTTGCATTGCATAAGGCTACCTTTCTGCCTTCCGAGACTAAGCATTGTCTCCATCTCCATTCCTTGCATTACATAAGGCTACCTTTCTGCCTTTCGAGACTAAGTGTTGTCTCCATCTGCATTTCCTTCATTGCCTAAGGCTACCTTTCTTCCTTTCGAGACTAAGCGTTGTCTTCATCTGCATTTCCTTCATTGCATAAGGCTACCTTTCTGCCTTCCGAGACTAAGCATTGTCTCCATCTGCATTCCTTGCATTGCATAAGGCTACCTTCCTGCCTTTCGAGACTAAGCATTGTCTCCATCTGCAATCCTGCATTGTATAAGGCTACCTTTTTGCCTTCCGAGACTAAGCATTGTCTCCATCTGCATTCCTTTCATTGCATAAGGCTACCTTTCTACCTTCCGAGACTAAGCATTGTCTCCATCTGCATTCCTGCATTGCATAAGGCTACCTTTTTGCCTTCTGAGACTAAGAATTGTCTCCATCTGCATTCCTTGCATTGCATAAGGCTACCTTTCTACCTTCCGACACTAAGCATTGTCTCCATCTGCATTCCTTGCATCGCATAAGGCTACCTTCCTGCCTTGCGAGACTAAGCGTTATCTCCATCTGCATTTCCTTCATTGCATAAGGCTACTTTTCTGCCTTCCAAGGTTAAGCTCTACCTTCATCTTGCATGGCTGAAATAACGCCCCATTATCCTTCTTGCATGGCTGAAATATCGCCACTTTCACTTACATTTTGCAATCGGCTGAAATATCGCCAAAACTTTATTTAAATCTTCTGTCAGCTGAAACATCGCCATTTTTACTTTTCACATCGGCTGAAACATCGCTTGTTTTATTTATATTTCCGTCGGCTAAAATATCGCCATTTACACTTTTGCATCGGCTGAAATACCACCAAATCTTGCATCACATGGGCTGAAATAGCGCCAAATTGTCCAAAGGCATCATCGTTCGGAGGCATCATCTTCATAGCCCGAGAACACCATGCCATGCCCCGAGGACCCCACTTTATATATTGCATATCATTATTCAAAGGCATCATGGTTCGGAGGCGCCATTATCATAGCCCGAGAACGTCATCCCATAGCCTGCGAATTCTTTAATTTTGCGCTTCATGGCCCAGGACATCATGGTCCGAGGACGTCTTCCTAACCGTCCAAGGACAACATTCATGGTCCAACGGGAACTTGCATCACCTTTAAGTTTATGCATGATATGCGCCTATATTGCTCACTTGCAGGTACATCGGCTAGCAACGACCGTCTCAGCAGAAGTGATCTCGCTCCGATTCTCGCAGCCGATTGGCTGCCCTAGTACCTCTTGTCTCTCTAAAACCTCGCGTCCGTCCTTTCGAATCTCCATAGGCATGTTCCGTCAATGGCTCCTGAACTACATATGGCCTGATTCCTGTAAAACCAGGGATATATAGGCAGCTCGGAAACCAGAGCGCGGTCAAAATTCTCTTACAATCGCCTTTTTCAGTCAAAATTGGCCATCTTGTCTTTACCCAACAACTCTTTCATCCTCCTCGGGTAAAGAGGGGCAGCTGTTGATACCCAATTTTTTCCCATATATCTTTTATACTCAAAATACTTTCAAAATAGCATATGTATGCATATATGAGCATCCCAAAAGATTTTGGCATTTTAAAAGGATTTTTAAACTAATTTATGGCCTATTTTTTACACCATAAATCCCAATACTTATTCCCAAAACTTGCCATTTTTGGAGAATAGTTTATTTTATTCTCACATCTACATCAAAACATAATTTACATGATTTTTGTATAATTTTACAAGTCCATTTGGTATTTTAAAGCTAAGTTGCATGAAATTGTAATTTTACCCCACTTTCAGATTTAATAGAAATTTTAATTACAAAATCAATCCCAATATTTTTAATTTATTACTTACATATTAGTTGCTAACTCAGTGCTTTTAATTTTATTTTTAAACATCTTTTACTATTTTGATAAAATCAAAAGCGAAAAACTAGCTATTTCAATTATGGCCTCAATTACTTTCAATTATAGCCTATTTGGGCATCTCAATTTTGACCCAAAATCCAGATCAAATCGACGACCCAATGCCATTTTAACCCGGCCCTTTACCCGTTTAATTAAACCCGTTTGTTTCATCTTTTAATCCTGGTCGTTGATCATTTTGATCAACGGCCCACAACCACTCTTTCCTTTTTAATTTCAAATCACCCTAACGCTATCTCTCATTTCACTTCGACCGCCTCCCTCAAACCCTCCCCTTCTCTCAAACACTCTCTAACACTCGAAAACCCTAGCCGCTCCCTATCGTCTTCTCCAACCAAATCCCACCGACGTCCATGGCTTCTCAGGCCATGGACGGCCTGTGCTCTCTTCCCTTCACCCCAAATCGTGTTTGCTCAAGGCTTTCAAGGTTCAACCTCAACGAGGCCTGTCCAGATCCTCCACCGATTTGTGTTCCTGTGGCTTCTCCGGCTCCGTTCCGACGTGTTCGAGCCTCAAGAGCCTAGATATGGTCCAGACCTGTGCCAGACCAGATCCTTTCCAAGCCTTCTCGTTTCTAGGGTTTTTGAGAAACCCTGAAAGCTGTTCGAAGTTCTTTCTCTCTTTATTTTCTTAGGTCTGTGATAGATTTGTGGTGTACTTGAGGTTTCAAATATTTTTCCCAAATTTCTCTTTATAAAAATTAGTCAGTTTCAATTTAGGGTTTCCAAAACTTTTAAAACGATTTCTGTTTCTTCTTCTTCTTTCTTTATGTGAATCTTCCTGTATATGCTTTGTTCTTATGTGTTTTCACTTGTGCATATTTTCTCTTATGTTCTTATGTTTTGCCGTTATTATGTATGTTCTTCTACTTGTGCTCTGTTATCTCTTCTACTATTTCTACAGCGTGCTTTCACATGTCTAGCTTATGTGTTCCTTTACCATTTTCTTACGGAGCTTTTGTCTTCCTTTACTAGACTTTTGTTTGACCTCTAAACCTGTTTCGCCTACTGTTTCTTAAGTTCTATGTCGCCTCTATTCTCTCTTAAACTTGCTTGAGTTTGGAGCTTTTCTTGAACATGCTTTGTTTTTACTCTATTGCTTCAAACTTGCCATTATATCTATGAGCTTTCTCATGATACTCTTTGAGTATGTTCGATGGCTTGCCCTCTCCTTTCTATACCCTACTCGAATTTGAAACCCTAGACTAAACTGGAATCTTTCGCTTATGATTTTGAGACTGTCTATTCCAACCTTTTCTTTCTTTCTTGATGCTTGTGTGCTTATATATGAGGGTTTTTCTTTCAAAAGGGTTCTGCCAACTTGTAATATCCTTTAATAAGGCTCGATTGATTGGTTATTGATTTTCCAATTGAACTTCCCCTCACCGTTTTTCTGACTAAGTTCATTCGAACAAAGCTTTTTACTGGCTATTTGATTGACCTACTTGCCTTATTTCTCACAAATCATGTACCATAGGATTCTTGCCTTAAATAATCCCTATGTATTTACCTGTGTTATGGTACTTTGGAAAGGTTTTTTAATTATTCATCTTTCCTTAATTGTCTCGTGCCCGTTTGAAATCAAACCCCTTACCCTTAGGGAGACCTTCTGTGATTGATTGAAAACTATTTTCTTGCCTTTTTTGCTTACTCGTTTTCTACACTATAAAAATAAGACACTACACACAACTCACTACACACAAATACGGGAAAACCTCAAAAACACTTCAGACTTTAATTGAACACTATACAATTACAATACCTTCTCTACTACTACTTTCTCTACTTCTATTACTGAGCACTCTGCTCCTCTTCTCTTCTACTATCTGAAACATTCGCGAGTTCTCTAGAACTCTCAAGGATTTATTAAAGAACCTGAGTTTGCTCTTTCTGATTTCTGGCTGTTACTTGCTTCTATTATTCTGCTGTTCTAAAGCTTGCAACTGGTATGCCCTTCTAATTAAATAATACCCTCCAAACTATGTGTTTACTTCTCCTCCTCTGTTATGCATTCTTCACTATGTGTTCATCCTAGTCTATCATGCTCTTTTTCACCATGTTTCTGCATCTTTGGGTCTGTTTGTGCTTTCTTGCTTTCCTCATGTTTTCTGTAAATGCTTTCCTATGTGATTCCCTATCCCTTTGACCCCTTTCTTATGTGGGGGTGCAATTCTGAGTCATGTTAGCATTCTATTATTGCCACTCATGACTTAGAATCAGGTTCTCTTGAACCTCTACTCAAATCAATTCCCATTCCCTTTACCCCTTATGTGCTGAGCCTTAACTCAGGACTGGTGGTTTCCTAATCACCATCCAGACCCAGGTTTGACTTCTAAAGGTCTGCTCTTTATTTGTTGGCCAAGTAGATGGTCAGGGGTGTGCCAGTCTCTGCCCATGGCTGGGTATGACCACCCTCTTCTATGGCTCCCTAATCCTTCTCTCACTTTGCACTTATTCCTAGTTCTAAGTTCTTCCCCCCTTTGGTAAGCCATGTTTTGGGACCCTGGAGCTCCCTCTAAACTTGGATGCCTCAGGGCTGGCAATTCCACACTGAACTATTCTGTTCTAATTGTCATCCAGAGTGTAAGCACTACCTGGAGTCCTTGAGGCTCCTTGGAACTTTGAAACACTTTGGGTGAGAGAAGGCCTTGGAAATCTGGAATCCATAATTGGTGAAACATATGTCATTGGATATTAAGATTTAATTAGGCTGCTCGGATCTAGCTATAGGCTGTGATGTATTTTTAATCATTTTCTTTCTTCTGGTAGTTAAACAATCACTCTTTCACTAGTTAATAATAATGCTAAAAATCAGATATAGATATCATGCCTATAGGGGTTCGTCTCAAACTCGCTTGATTCTGTTTTAAGCAACAACAACCTGTCAATTGGCCTTTAACGTAGCGTTTTTAGTAAAACTCTTACAAACCTGTAATGCTTTTAAAATTCTATAAATCTGCAATGCTCTTAAACTTTTCAAACTTGCGTCTTTCTTCTGAAACAATTCCTTTAGATCTTCTGCCTAAATTCTAATCATCTCTTGAATCTATCTTTCAAAACAGTCTTTTAACTCACTCTTTCTTTTAAGGTATTTTCACTTTCAAAACTCCTCTTCACAAGTCTACTATATTTTCACTCAAACAAATATGCTGATTTCAAAGTCATTTCTGAACTTCTGCAACTTTCAACTTTCTGTTTTAACTCTTCTGCATTAGGCTTTTGTTTGAAATCAGTGTTTTCTGAATAACTTGTTTAAAATACTTCAATCTCTGACAATTGGATCTGAGTTGCCTAATGCAGACTTTTTATCTGATTCTATATGTTAAAATAGTCCGTCAGTCGCTTAAGTTTTAATTTAAAGACCAAACCAGTATGTTAAAGGCATGCTAAACTATATGCTATATGACTTACGGGGTTTTATGTGAGCCTTGCATGTTTGTTTGTCAATCCCCTTACTTGCTATCTGTTTTGGTTGTCGAAATTAGTATTTTGTCCTTTAAACCCCATATATACCTTACCCCTTTTCTTCCTTTTTAGGATTAGAAGTCCTAATACCCCGGGACTGATAGGTTGGGATGGGTACTAGCATACAATAAGTAAATGAGACTAATCGCGTTTGATACCTTAACGGGTTGGGAAGGGTAGAATATGGATATGATGACTGGTGCGCTAATATCTCGTGTGAGAATGATTGCTGGGTATTGCACCGATGTGATCCATATCATATTTAAACCTAGGACCCCCTTTCTTTATTTATATGATGTGAAGTTTTCATAAAAATTAATGTTTTCTTCAATTAATCTTTTTCTTTCCAAAACCACTTATGTCTTCTTNTCTTTTTCTTTAAAGTGTCCTAATGCACTATAATCATTAGGTGGTGACTCTTCAAATTCCATAACCCGATTCCTCAAAAGGGAATGAGAGTTGTTTTGTTCATAATGTCGTAAACCCAATTTCGCCTTAGAAAAAGGGGGCGTCGACAGAAGGCGATCAGGGTTTCAGGAACATTCGAGAGAGTTTGAGAGATGAGAGGATTCAGAGGCGACAGTTGGTGAGAAATGGCTAGGGTTAGGGTAGGGTTGGTGAATTAAAAAAGGAAAGGATGAAATGTGGATGTTGATCATTTAGATCAACGACCTAGATTAAATGGGGAACCGGGCGGATCAGATAAGTGGGTCAGGGGTCGGGTTAAATTGAAATTGGANGGGGGGGGGGGGGGTTAATTTTGAAAGGGAATGAGGTTTTATTTGAAATAGGATTAGTCTAAATGTTAAATAGCCAATTTTCCCCTTTTATTTTTATAAAAATAATAAAATGGTTTTTAAATCAAATTAAAAGTATTGAACCAATTTATAATGTATAAATGTTAATTTAAAAATATTGAGACCAATTTCATAATCGTAAAAAATGCTATAATTCTTAAAATAGGCTAAAGCTGCAATTACATGCAATTTATCTTTTAAAATACTAAATAAGTTGTAAAAATGTACAAAAATTACCTTAACTATATTTTGGCATAAATATGGAAATAAAATAAATTATTCACCAAGATGATAATTTTGGGAATAATCGTTGATTTTTGTACTGCTAAAAAATGGATAATAAATTGATTTAAAAACCTTTAAAAATTAGGAAAAATTCCAAAATACCTAGCCATGCTTATATATGCATATATATGCCATTTTGAGAGAACGTTGTGTATGAAAATTATATAGGGAAAAATTGGGTATCAACATTGAGCTTCTGAATCTCGCCTCACACTTATCCGACCACCTGAACTGGGTACCCTTCTGGGTCAACCTGGTTATCGGGGCTGCAATAGATGAAAACCCCTCCATAAATCAGCGGTAATAGCCTACCAAACCCAAGAAACTCCAGCTCTCTGTAGCTGATGCAGGTCTAGGCCAGTCCTTGACAGCCTCTATCTTGTTTAGATCTACCTGAATACTCTCTGTTGATAAAACGTGACCCAAGAAGGCAACTGATCCCAACCAAAAATTGCACTTCAAAAACTTCTCATATAACTAACTATCTCTCAAAGTCTAAAGAAAAACTTTCAAATGCTGCTCATGCTCCTCCTGGTTGTGGGAATAGATCAAAATACCATCAATTAAGACTTCCACGAAGGAATCCAAGTAAGGCTTGAACACTCGGTTCATCAAATCCATGAAAGTTTTTGTGGCATTTGTCAACCCGAATGACATCACCAAGAACTAATAATGCATGTACCGAGTGCGGAAAGCTATCTTAGGGATATCAGATGCCTTAATCCTCAACTGATGGTAGCCAGATCTTAAGTCAATCTTCGAGAATACCTTGGAACCCTGAAGATGATCAAACAAATCATCAATCCTCAACAATGGATACTTATTCTTGATTGTGACCTTGTTCAACTGCTGATAATCTATACACATCCTTAACGATCCGTACTTCTTCTTAGCAAACAACACCGGCGCACCCCAAAGCGAGACACTATGTCTAATAAAGCCCTTATCAAGCTAGTCTTGCAACTGCTCCTTCAATTCTTTCAACTCAGCCGGGGCCATACGATATGGCAGAATAGATATAGGGTGAGTGCCTAGAGCCAATCAATGCAAAATTCAATATCCCTGTCGAGTGGCATACCCAGCAGGTCTGAAGAAAATACCTCAGGAAATTCATGAACAACAGGCACAGAATCCATAGAAGGAACCTCGGCATTAGAATTACAAACATACGCTAAATAGTTCAAATATCCCTTATCAACCATATGCCGAGCCTTCATATATAAAATAACCCTACGGGGTGGAATGACCAGGAGTCCCTCTCCCTTATAAATGAGGTAGACCCGGTAAGGCCAATGTCACAATGTTGGCATGACAGTCCAAGATAGCATGGTAAGGTGATAACCAGTCCATCCCTAATATGACATCAAAATCAACCATATCCAATAGTAACAAGTCTACTCGGGTCTCAAGACTCCCAATCATAACCATACAAGAACGATGAACATGATTTACCACAATAGAATCACCCATCGGTGTAGACACATATACTAGAGCACTCAAAGAATCACCAGGCATTATCAAATACGGTGCAAAATAAGATGACACATAGGAGTATGTAGACCCTGGATGAAACAACACTAAAGTATCTCTACTAAACTAGAACAGTACCTTTGAGAACTACATCGGAGGCCTCAGCCTCAGACCTGACTGGAAGAGTATAACAACGGGGTTGTGCCCCACCACTCTGAACTACATCTCTGAGACGACCTCCTGTTGGTTGGCCTCCACTTTTAGAGGACTGAGCTCTACCTCTAATACCTCTACCTCCACCTCTAGCACCTCTACCTCCACTTCTAGAAACTCTACCTCCATCTTTAGCTAGCTGAGCGGGCGATGGTAACACTCGGTGCCTGAACCATTGCATAGGAACCCTGATGCTGAGAGCTGCTCGGTGTTTGAGGGAAAAATCTGGCAATATGCCTCGTATCGCCACAAGTATAACAAGCCCTCGGCTACTGACCTTGACGACCTGAATGACCACTCTGAAAACTCTGGAGCAGCGGTGCACTGATAAGAGCTGGTGGTGCACTATAGGGCAGCTGATCAGAATACTGCATATGAGAACCACAGCCACCTGGCACACTGTGAGAAGCCTGGAGTGTTGTACGAAATGACCTGGAAGGATGTACCCTACCAAAAGAATCTCTTCCTCCAGATGAGGCACCACTGAACCTACCCGAATAATGAGGCCTCTTGTCAGACCCCTGACCACTCCCCTATAATAGAACTATCTCAACTCTTCTGGCCATATTGGCCGCATCCCGAAAAGAAATCTCGCTCCCCGTCTATTTAGCCATCTGCAATCGACTAGGATGAACGAGCCCCTCAATGAACCTCCTCAATCTCCATCTCCCTCTCTCTCTCTCTCTCTCTCTCTCTCTCTCTCTCTCTCTCTCTCTCTCTCTCTCAGTGGGAAGTATAAGAAGTGCACGACGTGCCAAGTTAATATATCTGGTCTCGTACTGAGTAACAGTCATAGAACACCGCTAGAGACGCTCAAACTACCTCCGATAGTTCTCCCTCTGAGTGATAGGAAGAAACGTCTCCAAAAATAGCTGAGAGAACTAATCCAATGTCAAATCCGGTGACCCAGCTGGTCTAGCCAAACCATAATCTCTCCAACAAGTCTTGGCAGATCCAGACAGTCGAAAAGTAGCAAATTTGACCCCGTTGGTCTCCACTATCCCCATGTTCCGTAGAACCTCATGAAAAATATCCAAATAATCCTGGGGATCCTCAGAAGATGTACCACCAAAAGTAGTGGTAAGAAGCTTGGTGAACTTGTCCACCACAAGGCATCAGCAAACATAGTTGGCCCCTCACCAGTCTATGTCACAATACCCGATCGAACTACCCCAACTGGCTAAGTTGTTGGAGTCTGAAACTAGGGAGCCATCTACTCCGGAGTGCGAGTAGAAGGAGTATGGGCTCCTCCTCCAGCCTGATAGACGGCTGGGGCTACAGGAAGTAAGCCTGCCTAGGCGACACTTTCCATAAGACCCACTAGACAGACCAGAGCATCTTGAAGTACTGGGGTATCGATGAACCCCTCTAGCACCTGAGCTAGTCCTGCTGGAACTATCTGGGCTGGAACCTCATCGTCAAACTCAACCAGAGGCTCCGCCAGTGCAGCTTCTACTCGAGCTCTGGGCTGAGCCCAGCCTCTGCCTCGGGCCCTAGCATGGCCTCGTCCTATGACCCTCAAAGGAGCTACTACTTGGCGCTCGGGCTGCTGGTCAGTTGATGGAGTGGTACGTATTCTCACCATCTGCAAAAGAACAGAGTTGGAGTTCAATTAGCACTGAGATATCAAGTCGCATGACATGAAAGAATAGATGTGAAGTTTTTCCAAACTCTGTAGCCTCTGGAGATAAATATAGACATCTTCGTACCGATCTCTTAGACTCTACTAAGCTTGTCCGTGAATTGTAAGACCTAAGCAACCTAGAGATATGATACCAACTTGTCATGATCCAGATTTTCCACTCTTAGGAGTCGTGATGGTGCCTACTAGTGGATAGGCAAGACGATGCATTCACATATTATTAAATTTCTACCTTATCAATAAGCAGTTACGAGTTAACAAATAAATGACAGCGGAATAATAATAATAAAAGCAACACGAAAAATGAAATCTGATAATATAACTTAATACAAATTGTAGAAGTCTAAATACAACTCCACCTAGAATTTGGTGTCACAATGTCACAGACCATCTACGAATAATACAAATAAGGTATGAACAGAAATGAATGAGTCTATCTCCGAATAAGTAAAAATAGAAAGGAAATAATATAAGGGATGCCAAGGCCTGTGGACGCCTGCAGGACTACCTCGGGTCTCTGATGGACTGAAGGCAGCAACCCCTAGCTAAGGACTGTATGCTCCAGTAGCGGGATCTGCACAAAAGAGTACAGAGTGTAGTATCAGCACAACCGACCCCATGTGCTGGTAAGTGTCGAGAATAACCCTAGCGAAGTAGTGACGAGGCTAGGACAAGATTACCAAATAAACATGTGCAGTTATATCATATACAATAAGTGATAACAACAAAACTAACATTAAAATTGGGAAGGGGAAACATGTTGTGGGGGATAACAAGTACAACAGAATTTTAGTAAAGAAGCATAAAGAAAACCAAAATTCAACTATAAGCAAGAGTAAGGAGAACAATACAAGTGCATAGCATCACCCTTCGTGCTTTTACCTCACATAATCATACCTTCATGCATTATGACTCATATCAAGGGCATGGTACATCATGCAACACGACATCATCCTTTGTGCATTAAAATAACAATATCAGCATGGCATCACCCTTCGTTCATTAACACTCACTCACAAATATCAAGCATGACATCACCCTTCGTACATTTACACTCTTCCTTACCCAAGAAAAAATAACAAGCAATTCGGGCAAGGGAATCAATAAAATCACAGTAGAATCCTGGCAAGGGCAATAATATATCAATAATATCCCGGCAAGGGAAACAATATCATGAGCAATGACATCCCGGCAAGGGAAACAATATCAAAAGCTATAACATCCCTGTAAGGGAGACAATATCATAAACCTCTTCTCTTTTCCACAATTATTTCACAACTCAATTCTCAACTTGAGCCAATGCTCTACAATGTTCAATTACCAAGAATACTTCCATAATCATTGTTCAACATTAGAAATCATTATATTAAGCATGAATAATACATAACGGAGTCACAACAATCATAGTATAAAACTCACTGGCATGCTTGACACCAACGCATAGGTAATCATTGTCGCGCCCCCTTTTTCTCGCGAAATCGGGTTTATGACATTTGGGAGGACAACTCGTTCCCTTTTAGGAATTGGGTTTTGGAATTTAAGAGTCGCCAACTAATGATTTAAGTGCATTAGGACACTAAGAAGGGTTTTATTTTTGGATAACCAAATATAGGGTAAGGGCTTGAAATTATTCCAAGGGGAAGGTGTTAGGCACCCTTTAGAATCCACTAGTGTGGTTCCCGGCCAAGCTATTGTTGTGACTTAAGGTACAAATAACACATAGACAAGTAGGACTTCAAATAAGAGGGGATTTTTCACATAAATGTTAGAAATAAACAAAATCTGAAAGCATTAAAGGGAGTTGATTTAGAAGAAACGTTTTAAAAGATTTAAAAGAAACAAAGAACAAAGGGAAGGGGGTCCTAGGTTTTTTGATAATATGGATCACCCCGCACAACACCCGATAATCATTCTTACGCGTGGTGTTATCGTGTGGTGATCATATCCATATCTACCCTTTCCCACCCTTTTAAGGTACTAAAGCGCGGAATGGTCTCGTTTACTTATTGCATGCTATTACCCGCCCAAATTCTATCAATCCCGGAGGTATTTGGGACTAGTAATCCTAAAGGGAGGAGATGTTGGGCTTATTTGTGGTTTCAAAAGGTAAAAATGCTAAGGCGACAAACAAAACACATATAGCAAGTTTGGGGAAAGCATATAAACAAATACAAAGGCTCAGACAGACCTCCTTTCAACCAAGAAAGCATATAGTTTAGCATGTCTTGCACGTACTGTTTAAGGTCTACCTAAACTTAAAGGTTTGAGGCAGACTGATTTATTACATAATTCAGATAAGAAGCCCGAATCAGGCCTGCCTGCTGGTTGTAACTAAACACCTGATTCAGTTTACAAGTTTACCCTATGGTTTGCCTAAGTATGGGACAATAACTCCTATAGGCATGATATCTATTGATTTCAGAAAAGAAGGAAGTAGATTGAATACATACTGATTAAGAGAGGTTACGAGATTATTACAAAAAAGCAAACCTTAGCAAAAGTTACAGGTTTTGCAAATATTATTACTGGTTTTAGACTCATAAGCGAGTGGAAACATTTCAAACTTGGTTGATAGTTCATATAGGCATGCTTTCTACGCATTGTTGACTTTAAGCACTTTTATAGATATGAAAAAATGCAGAAAACCTACAACATGATATCTAGGTGTTGCATTTTTATTGCGAACACGACATATGATTGCATTTTGGTTATTCAGACCTCTGAACATATTTGTCTAATGAGAAATAGGGTATGCCAGAATCAGAAAGGGGATATAGCCATATTTTCTACATGCAGAAATCCTATAGACACGGTATCTATATGAGAACATGCTGAAATTAGAAATCCTATAGACATGGTATCTATATGAGAACATGCTGAAATTAAAAATCCTATGGACGTGGTATCTATATGAGAATGCTAAAATTAGAAATCCTATAGACATGGCATCTATATGTGAACACGCTGAAATTAGAAATCCTATGGGCATGGTATCTATATGAGTGTGCTGAAATTAAAAAATCCTATAGGCGTGGTATCTATATGAGAGTGCTGAAATTAGAAATCCTATCAACAGGTTATCTATATGAGAATGCAGGATATTACAGGAATTAGAACTTCGTATAGGCAGGTTATATACCCATTTTTGCATACATGGTTACCCCTCCCTTTTCACTAGCCATACACAAGAGTTTATTACAAAGTTATTGCAGCCCAGAAGAAAATAAAGTAAAGAAAGAAATACATCAGAGATTAAAAGTACAACCAATGAGAGCCTGATTCAGACTTCCTGTCTAAAATATGAAGTAAACCAATTCCAAAGATCAGATTTCAAAGCTTTTCTCCCATTTGGGGTGTGTCAAAGTTCCCTAACCGTCTCACGTGAACTCTGGGCAGTGCTTACACCCCGAATACATTACCAGATTAAGACATAGTGCAATGTGGAAAAGTCAGCCCTTAAGTGTCCAAGTTCAAAGGGAACTCAGAGTCCCAAGGCAAGGCTCACAGGAGGGGGGTAGAACCAGTGGCGTACGCAGGATTTTTTATAAGTGGTGTCACTATTTCTAGTAAAAAGGCTGTAACAGTCAAAGAATGTTTTGTGGAGCCAAGGGAGTTCCAACCCAAGACCTCTCACATAATACTTGAAGTTAATTACCACTAGACTACTAAGATTTTTTGTTGCAAGTGGTGTCACTTTTAATGGTTTTATCTTGAATTTCTATTTTACTTATTTTATATATATATATATATATATATATATATATATATATATATATATATATATATATATATATATATATATATATATATATAAATAGTAAAAAAGTTCGACAAAACGGTGTCCCGTGACACCGCTTGCCACCATGTAAACCCACCCATGGGCAGAACTTAGGAACTAAGAGAGAGTGCAAGTGCAGGATTCTGAAAGTGGGAAAGGGAAAAAGGAAACAGTTAACATTGATACACATAGGGGTATAGGGAATGAGGAGGTAGTAAAGGAAACCAAAGACAGGTTGGTGGGTAATACTTAGCAATGAGGAATGCTGGCATACCCCATAAGCCTGTTAGAATGCATTATTTAGAAGTTAGGATCCTTTAAAGGATCAAGTTCAAACCATAGACAATAACTTTCATTTTGCCATGTTTTAAACTGCAACTCACAGCATATAAGAGGGATAGGGGAGCAAGTATTCATAGCAGAAACAAACAAAAAAAGATTAACATGCTAGTTTAAGCTTTTAACTCTGCAGAAACAGTAAAGTAAACATGGATACAAAAGCTGTAAGTAAACACATTTTGGTGATGCTGAAACTTAAATTAGGACATACCAGTTTCAAAGGAAACAAATAAAGAGAAGCAGTAGGTCTTGTAAACAGGCTACAATGCAGACAAGAAAAGAATGTTATTGTGAGAGAGTATGATTTCAGTAGAGATTGTGAAGTGTAGTATATGATTGTTAATCGTGTGTGCTGTGTGAAAAAGGGTTGTGTATTTATAGTGTAAAAGTCATGAGGAAATAAGGTAAGAAAATAGTTGAAGAACTGATTGTCAATCAATTACACAAGTTTCCCTTTAATTAAGGGATTAAGATTCAAATGGGTATAAACCAATTAAGGAGATCAATTAACTATTTAAGGACAGGGTTTTGACAATACACGGTTTGTGCAAACAAGGTAAGAAGATCAATTAACTATCAATAAATCAAAGGGCCTGAGATTTTGTATGAGTGAACCGGGTCAGAGATGGAAAAGATTTTAACTTAAGGGAAATCATCAAACATTGGAAGGGGAATTAACCAGCCATATTTAGAAGGGCTTTTGAATTAGTCACAAGTTGAAACTCCAGTGTAGGAGAGTTACAGCAAAAGGTCAGAATCATATGAAAATAAGGAAGTCCAAACTCAGTTCAGAGACTCAAAGTCAATCTGAAAGAATTAGGGGTTTTAAAATAAAACCCTAATTCTAGCAAATTATAAATCAAAGATGAGAGGGAAAGCAATTGAATCGAAATCATGTTTAGAAGTTTCAGAAAAGAACATGCTTCTTCAGCAACAGAACTCATGAGAAAACATGATAGCAAAGTAACATGCAATCACAGTAGAAGGATTCAAAGAACATAATGGTAAATACTGATAAGAACAGTAGAAGAAGCATGCTTAAAAGGTTTTTTAGAAGAAACTTAAATAGGGCGCAGTGGAAGGCAAACAAAGATACTTAAGAACTTAGTAGGAAAATACAGTAGAAGAACACAAGAACACCGAAAAATTATAGCAGAAAAGCATGTAGGAAAACACAATAAGATAAACATATAAGAACATGGTAAAAAATACAGTAGAAAAGTCTACGAGACCATAGTATAGGAAAATACAGTAAGAGAAGCATATAAGAGATGATACAAGAACACAGTAGAGGTAAACACACGAATAACAAAGAAAATCATAAAAAGAATTAAACATTTTCAGAAAACCTCTGAAACCCTAGATCGGAAAAGAAGGGTTTTGAAAGTAATTTTTGAAAGAAAAGTTAAGGAAATAATTTGAAAACTCAGGGAAAGCATAGACACACCACTGATCTAAAGAAATTGGAGAAAACCTGAAAGAGTTAGGGTTTCAGAAGAACGCTAGAAATGAGAAAGGCTTTGAAAGGTCACCTATATGAGCCAGAGAGGTCAGAACCAGGCTCAAACAACTATGGTATGCTGGAGCAAGGCCGGAGATGGCCGTGGAACCTTGCATCGATAGAGGTCTGGGTTCAAACCTTCAAGGTCAGGCCTCGAATCTTCAGGTATCAGGCACGTAGGAGCACCAAAAGGTAGCTGTGGGACTCCTATAGCTTTGATGGCCATAGATTCCGGTGGATTTCAAGGTGGAAGATGATGAGAGGCGACTTAAATTAGGGAAGGTTCGAGAGTGTTTGAGAGAGATTGGGGTTTCAAAGGCGGCGGGTAGATGAAAATGATTTTAAGGTTGGGGTGTTGGTGGATTAAAAAAGAATGGAGGGATTGTGGCTGTTGATCATTTTGATCAACGATCTGGATCAAATGGGGAGCCGGGCGGGTTGGATTAATTGGTTCAGGGGCGGGTAATTTAGGGATTGGGCCGTTCCAATTGAGATTGAAATTGTGTTCAATTAGGGGGGTTGTTTTAGGCTAAAATTGAAATGGTTAGGGCTAGCATTTAAATAGCCATTTTCCCCCTTTTATTTTATAAAAATAGTAAAATAATTTTTGAAAACAAATAAAGGTGCTAAATTAATTACTAATATGTAAATATTAAATTAAAAATATTGGAATCAATTTTGTAATTATAAACACAATTAAATCTTAAAATAGGCTAAAATTGCAATTATGCGCAATTTAATTTTAAATTACTCAATAAATTAGTAAAAAATGTGCAAATATTACCTTAGCTATATTTTGGTATAAATATGAGAATAAATAAATTACTCACAAAAAATGATAATTTGAGGAAGAATTATTGGTTTTGTACTCCTAAAATAGGGCAATAAGTTGATTTAAAAATTAGGAAAAACACTAAAATATTTGGACACACTTATATATGTGTACATATACTATTTTGAAAGTATTTTGCGCATGAAAATATACAGGAAAAAATTGGGTATCAACAGTTGCCCCTCTTTACTTGGGAAGGATGAAAGAGTTGTCGGGTAAAGATATGATGGCCAATTTAACCGAACGGAATGGTTTGAAGAGGTTGACCATGCTCTGGTTCCTGAGCTACCTACATATCCCTGGTCTTATATGAATCAGGCCATATGTAGTTTAGGATCCATCGGCGGAGTATGCCGATGGAGATCTTTCAAGACCGAACACAATATTCAGGTTGGGATGAATGGTTAAGGTCTAGTAGGGCTGGGGGAATTGGAGCGGAATGCTCCTGCCGAGATGGTCGTTGCTTGCCAGTTTACCTGCAAATAAATAGTACACGCGTATATTGTGCATAAATTTAAACACAATGCAAGTTCCCGTCGGACCATGAATGTCGTCTTTGGACGGTTAAGATGACGTCCTTAGACCATGATATACTAGGCCATGAAGCATATAATAAAGGATTCGCAGGCTATGAAATAATGCTCTCGGGCTATGAGAATGATGCCTTTGAACTATGATGCCTTTGAATAATGATATGCAAGAGATTAAAAGGGGTCTTAAGGTTGTGGCATGGCATTCTCGGGCTATGAAAATGGTGCCTTTGAACAATGACGCCCTTGGATAGTTTGGCGATCTTTAAGCCCATGAGATGCAGTATTTGGCGATCTTTCAGCCCATGCAATGCAAAAGGTGGAGATCTTTCAACCGTGCAATGTAAATAAAATGGCTATTTTTCAGCCCTGCAAGCGTAAACAATGTGGCGATATTTCAGCCATGCAGGTGTAAAAGGTGGCGATATTTTAGCCATGTAAGTGTAAATAAAGGTGGAGATATTTTAGCCATGCAAGTGTAAATAAAGGTGGAGATATTTCAACCGTGCAAGTGTAAATAAAGGTGGCGATATTTCAGCCGTGCAAGTGTAAATGAAGGTGGCGATATTCCAGCCATGCAGGTGGAGGTAGAGCTTAAACTCAGAAGGCAGAATGGTAGCCTTATGCAATGTAAAAATGCAGATGGAGGTAGAGCTTAACCTCGGAAGGCAGAATGGTTGCCTTATATAATGCAAGAATGCAGATGGAGGTAGAGCTTTACCTCGGAAGGCAGAGTGGTAGCCTTATGCAATGCAAGAATGCAGATGGAGATAGAGCTTAGTCTCGGAAGGCAGAATGCTAGCCTTATGCGAAACAAGAATGCAGATGGAGATAGAGCTTAGTCTCGGAAGGCAGAATGCTAGCCTTATGCGAAACAAGAATGCAGATGGAGATAGAGCTTAGTCTCGGAAGGCAGAATGCTAGCCTTATGCGAAACAAGAATGCAGATGGAGATAGAGCTTAGTCTCGGAAGGCAGAATGCTAGCCTTATGCGAAACAAGAATGCAGATGGAGATAGAGCTTAGTCTCGGAAGGCAGAATGCTAGCCTTATGCGAAACAAGAATGCAGATGGAGATAGAGCTTAGTCTCGGAAGGCAGAATGCTAGCCTTATGCGAAACAAGAATGCAGATGGAGATAGAGCTTAGTCTCGGAAGGCAGAATGCTAGCCTTATGCGAAACAAGAATGCAGATGGAGATAGAGCTTAGTCTCGGAAGGCAGAATGCTAGCCTTATGCGAAACAAGAATGCAGATGGAGATAGAGCTTAGTCTCGGAAGGCAGAATGCTAGCCTTATGCGAAACAAGAATGCAGATGGAGATAGAGCTTAGTCTCGGAAGGCAGAATGCTAGCCTTATGCGAAACAAGAATGCAGATGGAGATAGAGCTTAGTCTCGGAAGGCAGAATGCTAGCCTTATGCGAAACAAGAATGCAGATGGAGATAGAGCTTAGTCTCGGAAGGCAGAATGCTAGCCTTATGCGAAACAAGAATGCAGATGGAGATAGAGCTTAGTCTCGGAAGGCAGAATGCTAGCCTTATGCGAAACAAGAATGCAGATGGAGATAGAGCTTAGTCTCGGAAGGCAGAATGCTAGCCTTATGCGAAACAAGAATGCAGATGGAGATAGAGCTTAGTCTCGGAAGGCAGAATGCTAGCCTTATGCGAAACAAGAATGCAGATGGAGATAGAGCTTAGTCTCGGAAGGCAGAATGCTAGCCTTATGCGAAACAAGAATGCAGATGGAGATAGAGCTTAGTCTCGGAAGGCAGAATGCTAGCCTTATGCGAAACAAGAATGCAGATGGAGATAGAGCTTAGTCTCGGATGGCAGAATGGTAGCCTTATGCAATGAAAGAATGCAGATGGAGGTAGAGCTTTACCTCGGAAGGCGGAATGGTTGCCTTATGCAATGCAAGAATGCAGATGGAGACAGAGCTTAGTCTCGGAAGGCAGAATGGTAACCTTATGCAATGCAAGAATACAGATGGAGACAGAGTTTAGCCTCGGAAGGCAAAATGGTAGCCTTATGCAAGAGGTAAAAGGCGAATAGTAATAAAATTTCTTAGCTGAGAGCTGATAACTGACTGTGATATTGTGGCTACTGGGGATACTATGTGCGGATAGCAACTGTGAATAGGTGTGACAGTTCCGAAAGTTATATTCTTGAACAGTATGAGTGTATAATATATTCTATGATTTTGCAACTTGGGTGCCTCTCTTGCCTCGGAATTTTGAGGGTCCTCCTCAAAATTCTGCCCTAATTTACTGGGCTGCTACTTCTGATGGTTGCTCGCGTTGATCGGCTGAAATTGCTTCGGAATTTTGAGGGTCCTCCTCAAAACTCTACTCCAGTTTCCAATTGCGGGGGGAAATGAAAATTTTATTGAATTGTGACCGAACCCATAAGGTTGCCTACGTATCCCCTATTAAAAGGGAATCAGGTCAGACGCAATTCAAATTATATCATATAGGAAAACATAAGATTATACATAGTAGCGCTTGACTGCATCGGAATTGATTGGTTTTGGCCAAACTTCTCCATCCATTTTTGCAAGTATAAGGGCCTCCTGTCAAAACCCGATGAACCATGTATGGACCCTGCAAATTGGGAGAGAATTTCCCTTTGGCTTCATCTTGATGCGGGAAAATTTTCTTTAACACCAGTTGCCCCGGTGTGAACCGTCTTGGTTTGACTCTCTTATTCATGTCTCTGGACATTCTGTTCTGATAAAGCTGACCGTGGTAAACTGTATTCACTGTTTTACCATCTATAAGAGTTAATTGCTCGTAGCGACTTTTCACCCATTCTGCGTCGTTGAGCTCAGTTTCTTGTATAATCCTCAAGGAAGGAATTTCTACTTCGGCAGGAATAACTGCCTATGTACCATAAACTAACATATAGGGAGTTGCCCCAGTTGATGTGCGGACCGTGGTGCGGTACCCCAATAGAGCGAATGATAGCTTTTCGTGCCATTGCTTATGATTCTCTATCACTTTCCTCAATCCCTTCTACATGTTTTTATTGGTGGCTTCTACGGCTCTATTCATCTGAGGTCTGTAGGTTGTAGAATTTTTGTGTTTGATCTTGAAGGTTTCACACATAGCTTTCATTAAGTCACTGTTGAGGTTGGAGACATTATCAGTAATGATTGACTCCAGGATCCCGAACCAACAAATAATACGGTCGCGGACAAAATCTGCCACGACTTTATTAGTCACCGCTTTGTAAGATGCTGCTTCGATCTATTTGGTAAAATAGTCAATTTCCACTAGGATGAATCTGTGCCCGCTTGAAGCGGCACGTTCGATTGGTCCAATAACATCCATTCCCCAAGCGGCGAATGGCCATGGTGAGCTTGTTGCATTAAGCTCATTTGGAGGTACCTTTATCATGTCTACATGTATCTGACAGCGATGGCACTTTCCGACATATTGGATGTAGTCTGTTTCCATGGTCATCCAAAAGTAACCAGCACGGAGTATCTTCTTGGCTAAGACAAAGCCGTTCATATGCGGACCACAGGTCCCAGCATGAATTTCCTCTAGCAGCTTAGAAGCTTCTTTTGCATCGACACATCTTAGTAATCCCAAATCCGAAGTCCTCCTATACAGGATTCTGCCGTTGTAAAAGAATTGTTGGACAACCTTTGAAGTGTGCGCTTCTGAATGGTGTTTGCAAATTCTGGGTATTCTCCTTTTGCCAAATATTCCTTGATGTTGTGAAACTAAGGTTTTCCATGAGCACAGTAAGCTGGCTGATAATGGATCTTTACAGGAATAGGATCAATGAAGTTCATATCTGGATGCTGTATCATGGACGATAGGGTAGCCAATGCATCGGCGAACTCATTCTGCACTTTGGGAACATGCGGGAACTCTATCTTTGTGAACCTCTTTCTCAACTCCTGCACATGGTGCAGATAAGGGAGTATCTTGGAAATCTTGGTCACCCATTCTCCTCGTGCCTGATGTATGAGTGGGTCTGAGTCCCCAATTACTAGAAACTCTAGGATGTTCATGTCAATGGCCATCTTGAGCCCAAAGATGCAGGCTTCGTACTCGGCCATATTATTGGTGCACGGGAACCTGAGTTTGGCAGACACCAGATAATGCTGACCAGTTTTCAACACTAGGACTGCTCCTATGCCGACTCCTTTGAAATTTGCTGCTCCGTCGAAAAACATTCTCCACCCGTCATAGGATTCTGCAATATCTTCTCCTATGAATGACACCTCTTCGTTAGGAAAATACGTTTTCAAGGGTTCGTATTCTCCATCTACGGGGTTTTCGGCCAGTTGATCTGCTAGTGCCTATCCCTTGATTGCTTTATGAGTCACGTAGACAATATCGAATTCACTCAACAGGATTTTCCGCTTGGCGAGCTTGCCAGTGGGCATGGGCTTCTAAAAGCTGTATTTCAAAGGATCCATCCTTGATATGAGATATGTAGTATAGGCACAAAAGTAGTGTCTCAGCTTCTGGGAAACCCAAGTTAGAGCATAACAGGTGCGTTCCAATAGAGAATACCGGGCCTCATACAGGGTGAACTTTTTACTGAGATAATAAATGGCATGCTCTTTCTTTCTCGTTTCATCATGCTGCCCTAGGATGCAACCAAAGGCATCATCTAACATTGTGATGTAGAGTTGAAAAGGTCTACCTGGCTCGGGCAGGATTAAGATTGGTGGTGTTGATAAGTATTCCTTGATTCTATCGAAAGCTTTCTGGCATTCATCAGTCCATTTGGTGGCGGCATCCTTTTTCAACATCTTGAAGATCAACTCATAGATAACTGTAGATTGTGTTATGAACAGACTGATGCAGTTAAGTCTCCCCAAGAAACTCATTACGTCCTTCTTGTTCTTTGGCGGTGGTAATTCTTAAATGGATTTGATCTTTGATGGATCCAATTCTATTCCCCGGCAACTCACAATAAACCCAAGCAATTTTCCAGCTGGAATCCCAAATGCATATTTCACGGGATTCAGTTTCAGGTTGTATCTTCTCAGTCTGTTGAAAAACTTTCTCAGATCTTCCATGTGATCAATGGCTTTCTTTGACTTGATGATGACATCATCTACATATACTTCGATCTCCTTGTGTATCATATTATGGAAAATGGTAGTCATGGCCCTCATGTAGGTGGCCCCTATATTTTTTAACCCAAACGTCATCATCTTGTAGCAGTACATTCCCCATGGTGTAATGAAAGTTGTTTTCTCAGCATCTTCTTCATCCATCCAGATCTGATGATACCCTGCGAAACAATCTACGAATGACTGCAACTCGTGTTTAGCGCAATTGTCAATCAGGATGTGTATGTTTGGCAAGGGGAAGTCATTCTTTGGACTGGCCCGGTTGAGATCCCGGTAGTCGACATAGACTCTAACCTTCCCGTCTTTCTTCGGTACTAGCACAATGTCGGCTAACTATGTTGGATACTCTACTACCTTGAGAACCCTAGATTTGACATGCTTAGTGACTTCTTCCTTTATTTTTAGACTCATATCGAGCTTGAATTTTCTGAGCTTTTGTTTTACTGGCAGACATATTGGATCGGTTGGAAATTTGTGAGCCACAATAGATGTACTTAGACCAGTCATGTCGTTGTACGACCAGGTGAATATGTCCTCATATTCCCTTAGAAGCTCTGTGTATTCTTTCTTTTCTGATGGTAACAACTGAACGTTGATTCGTGTTTCTTTGATGTTTTCTGCATCCCCCAGGTTAACAATCTCGGTCTCGTCTAGGTTGGACTTAGGTTTGTTCTTAAAATTCTCAACTTCTTTAATAATCTGTTCCGGTATATCATCTTCCTCTGAGTCTACGTCCATTTGTTGCGCTGTCTCGTTGCATGTCACAGTCATTGGTTCATCAAGATAAGTTATAGTAATGTTGTATAAGTAAAGTAATGAGCAAAAATAATAAGAGTAAGATTTATAAGAAAATTGAAATGCTTTGATAAATTCCATAACTGTTTTTGAACATTGGAGCTCTTTCTTGCAAAAATAAAAATGCGAAAGGAAAGTCAACTAGTAAAAAATAAAATAGTGCATGATGCTTGTTCAGCCTTGCTACCTCGAGGCTCGTCGGGCTTTGGTGGTTCTGATAGTCCAATTATTAAGGTATGCTCCTCTGCTTACAGCCTGTATGGAAGGGCCTTCCTCCCCCTCCTCCTCGAAAATGACACAACAATACATATTATCATCTTCCAGGAACAAATTCCTCACTGCTACCAGTTCTTCCTCTTCTTCTGACTCGTAGATAACCTCGGCCGGTTGGAAAGTCTGCTCCAAACATGGTATTGGCTGCTCCAAAGGATAGTAAGGATTGCGCCATTGTGGAGACTAGTGGTTGAATTCCTCCCAAGTATACTCACGTCCCAATCCGAAGGTGGTGCCATGCTTCTTTAGTTTGATGGGCTTAGCAATTCCCTGGAGGTTCTTGCCAAGCCCCTTGCCAGGTTCATATCCGCTCCAGTTCAGTATGCTTTTGATTTTGTCGTCGCACCATTTGGCCTTATCAGTGGCATGACTCGCTCGATGTGGTAGTAAGTTTCCCAGCCTATCCTTCTTCTTCCTCCAAATGGTGGAATGGTCTGGCGACTGAATATGGGATTGCTACCGTCGCCGTAAATGATCACCTCTTGGTGATTCCATTAAAACTTCACTGTCTGATGTGGTGTTGACGCCACGGCCCCGGCGGCGTGAATCCATGGTCATCCCAATAATAGATTGTAAGATGCTGGCACGTCTATCACTTGAAAATCAACATTAAACCAAGTAGGCCCCATTTGCAAATACAAGCTAATTTCCCCAATAGTAGACCTTTGTGATTCGTCAAAAGCTTTGACGTTGATGGCCCCGTCCTCGATCTCATGCAACCCCTTTCCTAATGTCCTGAGTGTCACCAACAGGCAAATATTGAGGCTGGATCCTTCATCAATCAGGATTCGGGTGCGAAAGTAATCTTTGCACTGCACGGTGATATGCAATACCTTGTTGTGACTTTACCCTTCTGGTGGCAGCTCATCTTCATGGAAAGTGATCTTGTGACTTTCCAATACCTGGCCCACCATATTCGGCATCTCTCTGCCAATGATGTTACTTCGTACATATGCCTCACTCAGCACTCTTAACAATGCATTCTTGTTTGCATTAGAGCTTTATAGCAAAGCAAGGATAGAAATCTGTGCCGGTGTTTCGTTCAGTTGATCAATGACTGAGTATCCTTTGGCTTGTATCTTTCTCCAGAGGTCGTCGGTCCCGATTTTAGTGATGGTTGGCCGACTGGAGTCCTGCTTGGTTGACTTAGCAAAATGCTTCGGGGTATAAACCTTGCCAGTTCTTGTCATACCATTTTATGCAACGGCTTCCCCGAACTTGACCTTCCCCTTTCTTCAAGCCTCGACTGTGTAGTCCTAAGGTATGGCCTTTGTGTGGAATGGTGTTACTGCCAACATCGCCACTGGAATTGGCATGGATATCTCTACTCCGAACGGAGCAGGACCCTTAGGCGGTAAGACTTCAACTTCAAAGGGTGTAGGTGTGTTTGTCGGTGACATAAACTAAACCTCAATCAGTGTTGGCGTCTTTGCATAGGATGGTGCTTCAAACTCGGGTGGCATGGACATGTTTACTTCGGCGTCCCCAGAATGCTGAATCTGTACCACAATCAGATTAAGGGTGACTACTGGCTTCTTTGGATCATCGCCTTCTGTAATTAAACCGATTGATCCCTTGGGGTCCTAGTCATCCTCTATCTCGATCATGTGAACACCTCCGCCATTGTGGTCTGGTAAAGGGTTATTGCGAACATTCGGAGCAGGCTCCTTTGCTACAATTATCTTGTTATCAATCAAATTTTGAATCTTATCCTTGAGAGAGCGACATTCATCAATGATATGCAATGGATTTAGTTGGATTGACCCACTGAGAAGGGTTTTCGGGGGTTATGGCAGGGATAGGGGTGACATAACCAGTAGCTTTGAGCCTTTCATACAACTGGTCAATGGTTCAGCAATGGCGATATATTGTTTGGGAGGTTTGCGGTCAAAATTTGATTGAGGTCTAGGGAAGTTTTGACATGGGGGAGATGATTGATAGTAGGATGGTTGGGTGTTGTATGCTTGATAAACATGTGCTGGTTGGGAGTATTTGGGTGAAGTGGGCTGATATGTAGGAGGTGGAGGTGACTGATAAGTGGGTGGCGGAGTATGATTAGAGGGTGAGGGTAATTTGGTAATTTGGAGTAGGCTGATGTGTGATTGGAGGTATTGGGTATGTTTGGTACTTGATAGGGGATTTGGTTCTCTGTGCAACCATTACAGCACCAACGTCTCTTTTCTTGGATGTAGCACCAGACTATAAAGCCTTATTGGTAGCTTGCAAGGCTTCAAAATTCGTAACCATACCACTCTTGATGCCTTCTTCGATCCTTTCTCCTAGCTTGATGATGTCAGAAAACTTGTGATTTTCGATCAACATCATCCTCTCATAATACTGTGGGTCTGGGGCCCGAACGAAGAATTTGTTCATTTTCTCTTCTTCCAAAGTAGGCCTGACCTTAGCAGCTTCTTATCTCCATCGAGTAGCATACTCACGGAAGGTCTCTATGGGTTTCTTCTCCAAGTTTTAAATATAGAACACATCTGGTGCATTCTCCGTGTTGAACCTGAAATTGTCCATAAATCAGATGCCATGCTTACCCAGTTTGACCACTTCTTCGGATCCTGGCTAATGTACCAATATAAGGCGTCTCCCTTCAAGCTCCTCATGAAAAGCTTCATGCGGATTTTCCCGTCTCTTCCCACTCCAACCAGTTTGTCACAGTATGTTCTCAAGTGGACCCTGGTATCCCTTGTACCATCAAATATTTCAAACTTGGGAGGTTTGTACCCCTCAGGCAGTTCGACATCGGGCTGTATGCATAGATCTTCATAGTTTAGCCCCTCAATTCCCTACTAACTTCAATGCCTTGAATTGTACTAGTCAACTTTTTAAGCTCTTTGGCCAGATTTCTGATGCGCAAGTCCTTATCATTGGACTCGAGTGTGCTTGAGATGAGCTGGATGGAGTGTGGCACGCTCTCCACGTAGATGGGGGTATTATGTTGTGTGTGGCAGTGGTCATTTGTGGAGTTTTGGAGTTCTGGGATGAGCAGTGGGGTGTTGTTTGAGGTATAGCAGGTATTGTAGTGGTGGTGAGGAGTGGGATAGCTTTGTTGCTTTGGGATGTTTTGCGGAGGTACAGTATTCTGAGCAATTAGGAAAGTAACCTCTAGAGTGGTGAGGGAAAATGAGAGATTTGCCAAATTCCGGACTTGATCAAGTTCTTCCTGAAACTTCAATAGCTTTTGCTCTAGCTGGGATGCATTTTCCTTGAGGACCAGAGTACCATGAGTGACCTCTACCCATTCAGTTGAGTTATTCGAATCTTCCATTTTTCCTTTGTTTTTGTCTCTGACAGGACTGGGAGGAGTAGGTAGAGGACCCTTGGATCTCCTAAAATATGATGAAGTTTCCAGATCTCACGAACTAATCTTTGGGAAGGGGAATAAATAAAAAATAAAAATAAAAAGGTAACAAGTCAGTGAGGATCATTAGAAAAAATGTTGTAATATTTAAAACATATAGTGCTGAAATATAAAGCGTGTCCTAATTTTGGGGACCTCATTGTGCCCGAGGTAGGCCTAGCAAAAAATTGATTTGTGAACTTAGAATGCTAAATGGCTCATTTAATTTATAAAAGGTAGACGAATCCCAAAAGGATACTAAGATAACAAGAAAAATAAAAATCACTAATGGCCATTGGCCTTATTACATTCTATAAAGCAAAAAATGGAAATTCCTATCTATTTGGTCCCAAAAGGACCTTCCCCAGACTCGGCATCATTGGCTCCATCGAACAACTTCCCCAGCTCGCGCAGTCCCAACAACAAGTAGTCTCTGGCTAGATGTCCGCCTTTATTTCCTTCAGCAGTCCGGCAATCTTCGACCCTCTTCAGAAACTTCTTTTTCAACTCTACTATACCTCGCTCCAGATAGACCAATCGTTTGTTGGAGCTGATAGCCATATCCTTCCACTCTTCGATTAGCTTTTGATTGGCTTCCTGTATCTCATGGTGCTTGCTTTTGCATTCTCAGATTCTCTTTCGTAGATGGTTGTACTTGACTTGTGCTTCAGCGTTTTCATCGATGATCCTGTTACCTCGAACAAACTCGGGTGGACCTAGACTATTGTGATTGTCCTCTAACCAGCCTGAGTAATATGGAGCACAACCTGCATGGTATCTGTCTGTTTCGATGGTATCCCTTCCCATGACAATCTTGCAATGCCACATATGCTGAGCCTGGCACCTGTAAGGGCGATTGTCATTCTGGAAGTGAGCCTAGAAGTGACTCATCTTGTCGACCCTTAGTATAACATGCTTCCTACCTGCTTGTCTCATAACCCGAAGAGGTACGTAAGGGTACGTTCCTCTTAAGTCAATTAGTATTAAGAAAGGTGCGTCCTTGGATCGGACGATGAACTCCTCAGCTGCGAACCACTCGAACATCCATTGTACTTGGTCCTCAGTTAGATTTTCGAAGAGTTCGACCCATTCTCTAGCATTTTTCGGTTGGGCTAACATGTTGGGCATGTAATTCATTCGCTTTGGGTGATGAAAAGCGATATGATCATCCCAGTCCCTTCGATGGATTTCTTGTCGGTATTCACCCTTTTGAAGATGTTCCACGAGACAGAGTTGAAGCAGCAGATTACAACCCTCGAAGTTTTTGGCCCCCTGTTGACACCTTTCTAGGGCCCGGTATATATCTGCAATGATCATTGGTACAAGACTGAATGGTTGTCCATCAATTCCCTCCATTAGAGTTTTGGTGACCATGGCTAGCCTGGTATGGATCCTTGCTTTCTTCATTGGAAACACTATCATCCCCAAGAAGCAAACCATGAAGACAAAGACCCTTCGGTGGATATGCCCTAATGATGTAAGGGAGAACTCATTAGGATAAGTACAGCAAGATTTGCTATGATTGTTCCTCTCATACAAATAGTCAAAGGGAATGTATGACTTTTCAAACATGTCAAGTCTAGATTCTTCTTTAGACCTATCATTTTGAGAAAACCTCGACCTTTACAATTTTCTGGCATTAATAAACCCAGAGTTTCCCACGGTATGCCAACTAGTCCTCCTATTTCCTAGAGTAGGTGTGTCATCTCAATGTCTCCGAAGCGAAACACAGACCTATCACAATCCCAGAATAGAGTAGTAGCTTCTATGATTTTGTTGTTGGGTTGAATTTCCAAGAGAGAGGGTAGGTTCCCCAAATATTTTCGAATGAGCGTCTGATCACTGGAGTGAAAATCCTTCCACCAGCTTAGCAATTTGGGGTGGAAACTGGTGACCATGCCGAATCCAGAGACTTCATGCCTCATGTTTCTGCAAGATAAAGGGTTAGGCCCTTACCCCCACCAGACTCGACTACTAAACATCAATAATTGGCATAGAAGCATTTAATTCTCAAAATAAATGCACAAAATGTGGTAGTGTCCGTTTGGGTTTTGGGGAAACCGAGTGGACTTTGGACAAGGCTATCTTAAAGAGTCATTATGCAGACAGCATAACTGACTCGGCTAGGTTTGACCATGATGCATGCACAATTAAACAGAGTAAGGTTTCTATAGGGTATTAGACTGGTACCCTTGAGCGGTCAACTCAAGAGGGAAAGGAGCAGAACCGTTGACTACACCATTGATCGACTGGTTTTACCGCAAATATGCCTTTGTCGGATTTAGGAGGTGATAATATCGGAAGAGCACAACCACTCATTATAAGCGTAGCTATGGTATTTTGTTTGGAACGAGTGGAATATGATGTTGAAAACATGCTTATGCAATAATTAAAACAAGTTGTCATGTATTTGCACGTTCATAAAAATAATAATTACAATGATTTAAACACTAATACAGGAATGCAATATAGGAAAGCAGTAAAAGAAATAAAGAAAAGAAACAAAAAGACAAGTCAGTTTTGTAGTAGAAGAGGGAATTAAATGCTTAAAGAGATTAAACAAGTCAAGGCATATAAGAAATGCCAAGTCATAGTAATAGCTTGAAATGGTAAAAGCCTAAAAGAAATCCCCAGCAGAGTCGCCATGCTGTCGCACCCCCTTTTTCTTGTGAAATCGGGTTTATGACATTTGTGAGGACAACGGGTTCCCTTTTGGGAATTGGGTTTTTGAATTGAAGAGTCGCCACCTAATGATTTAAGTGCATTAGGACACTAAGAAGGGTTTTATTTTTGGATAACCAGAGATAGGGTAAGGGCTTGAAATTATTCCAAGGGGAAGGTCATAGGAACCCCTCATAATCCACTAGTGTGGTTCCCGACCAAGCTATTGTTGTGACTTAAGGTGCAAATAACACATAGACACGTAGTACTTCAAATAAGAGGTGATTTTCATATAAAAGGTTAGAAATAAACAAAGTCTGAATGCATTAAAGGGTGTTGATTTAGAAGAAACATTTTAAAAGAATTAAAAGAAACAAAGAACAAAGGGAAGGGGGGTCCTAGGTTTATTAATAATGTGGATCACCCCACACAATACCCGGTAATCATTCCTACGCGTGGTGTTATCGTGTGGTCATCATATCCATATCTACCCTTTCCCACCCTTTTAAGGTACTAAATCCTGAAATGGTCTCGTTTACTTATTGCATGCTACTACCCGCCCCAATCCTATCAATCCCGGAGGTATTTGGGACTACTAATCCTAAAGGGAGGAGATGTTGGGCTAATTTGTGGTTTCAAAAGTAAAAATGCTAAGGTGTCAAACAAAACACATATAGCAAATTTGGGGGAAGCATATAAACAAATACAAAGGCTCAGACAAACCTCCTTTAAACCAAGAAAGCATATAGTTTAGCATGTCTTGCACGTATTGTTTAAGGTCTAATTAAACTTAAAGGTTTGAGGCAGACTGGTTTATTACATAGTTCTGATAAGAAGCCCGAATCAGGCCTGCCTGTTGGTTGTAACTAAACACCTGATTCAGTTTATAAGTTTAGCATATGGTATGCCTAAGTGTGGGCAAAAGCTCCTATAGGCATGATATCTACTAATTTCAGAAAAGAATGAAGTAGATTGAATACATACTGATTAAGAGGGGTTACCAGATTATTACAGAAAAGCAAACCTTAGCAGAAGTTATAGGTTCTGCAAACATTATTACTGGTTTTAGACTCATAAGCGAGTGGAAACATTTCAGACTTGGTTGATAGTTCCTATAGGCATGCTTTCTACGTGTTGTTGATTTTAAGCACTTTTATAGATATGCAAAAATGCAGAAAACCTACAACATGATATCTAGGTGTTGCATTTTTATTACGAACGCGACATCTGATTGCATTTTGGTTATTCAGACCTATGAACATATTTTCCCAATGAGAAATAGGGTATGCAAGAATCAGAAAGGGGCTATAGGCATATTTTCTACATGTAGAAATACTATACACACGGTATCTATATGAGAACATGCTGAAATTAGAAATCCTATAGATATGGTATCTATATGAAAACATGTTGAAATTAAAAATCCTTTAGATATGGTATCTATATGAGAATGCTAAAATTAGAAATCCTATAGACATGGCATCTATTGTGAACACGCTGAAATTAGAATATCCTATAGGCATAGTATCTATATGAGAGTGTAGAAACTAAAAATCCTATAGGCACGGTATCTATATGAGAGTGCTAAAATTAGATATCCTATAGACAGGTTATCTATATAAGAATTCAAGAACTTACAGGAATTAGAACTTCCTATAAGGAGGTTATCTACCCATTTTTGCATATATGGTTACCCCTCCCTTTTCACTAGCCATCACCAAGAGTTTATCACAAATTTATTACAGAACAGAAGAAAATAAAGTAAAGAAATAATACATCAGAGATTAAAAGTACAACCAAGGAGAGCTTGATTCAGACTTCCTGTCTAAAATATGAAGTAAACAAACTCTAAAGATTAGATTTCAAAGCCTTTCTCCCATTTGGGGTGTGTCAAAGTTCCCTAAGAGTCTCACATGAACTCTGGGAAGTGCTTACACCCCGAATACATTACAAGATTAAGACATAACGCAGTATGGAAAAGCCAGCCCTCAAGTGTCCAAGTTCAGAGGGAACTCAGGGTCCCAAGGCAAGGCTCACAAGAGGGGGGCAGAACTTAGGAACAAAGAGATAGTGCAAGTGCAGGATTCTGAATGGGGGAAGGGAACAGGGAAACAGTTCACATTGATACACATAGGGGTATATGGAATGGGGAGGTAGTAAAAGAAAGCAAAGACAGGCTGGTGGGGCATACTCAGCAATGAGGAATGTTGGCATACCCATAAGCCTGTTAGAAGACAGTGTTTAGTAGTTAGGATGCTTTAAGGGATCAAGTTCAAACCATAGACAATAACTTGCATATTTCCATGTTTTAAACTGCAACTCACAGCACATAAGGGGATAGGGGAGCAAGGATTCATAGCAGAAACAAACAGAAAAAGATTAACATGCTAGTTTAAGCTTTTAACTCTGCCGAAACAGTAAAGTAAACATAGATACAAAAGCTGTAAGTAAATATATTTTTGGTGATGTTGAAACTTAGGACATACCAGTTTCAAAGGAAACAAACAAAGAGAAGCGGTAGGTCTTGTAAACAGGCCACAATGCAGACAAGACAAGAATGTTATTGTGAGAGAGTTTAAGTTCAGAAGTGATTGTGAAGTGTAGTATATGATTGTTACTCGTGTGTGTTGTATGAAAAAGGGTCGTGTATTTATAGTGCAAAAGTCATTAGGAAATAAGGTAAGAAAATAGTTGAAGAACTAATTGTCAATCAACTACAAAATATTCCCTTTAATTAGGGGATTCGGATTCAAACAGGTATAAACTAATTAAGGAAAGAAATTAATCAAACACTTTGGTCAAAGTAGGCAATTAGGGGTGAGTACGTAAAAGCTATTTAAGGATATTGTATGAGTGAACTGGGTCAGAAAGATGGAAATGGTTTTAGCTTAAGGGAAATCAGCAAACATTGGAAGGGGAATCAATCAGCCCTATTTAGAAGGGCTTTCAAATTAGTCACAAGTTGAAAGCCTTTTTTAAAGAAAGACTCATCATATGTAAGGAGCATACACACACGTTAAGCATGAAATAAACTAGTCATGCTATTGTAAAATCAGTAGAAACTCCAGTGTATGAGAGTTTTAGCAGAAGGTCAGAATCATATGAAAATAAGGAAGTCCAAACTCAGTTCAGAGACACAAAGTCAATCTGAAAGAATTAGGGGTTTTAAAATAAAACCCTAGTTCGAGCAAATCATAAAGCAAAGATGAGAGGGCAAGCAATTGAATCGAAATCATGTTTAAAATTTTTAGAAAAGAACATGCTTCTTCAACACAGAACTAATGAGAAAACATGATAGAAAAGTAACATGCAGTCACAATAGAAGGATTCAGAGAACGTGATGGCAAATACTGATAAGAACAGTAGAAAAAACATGCTTAAAAGGTTTTCTAGAAGAAACTTAAACAGGGCTCAGTGGAATGCAAAGAAAGAAACTTAAGAACTTAGTAGGACAGTAGAAGAACACAAGAACACCAGAAAAGTATAACAGAAAAGCATATAGGAAAACATCGTAAGATAAACATATAAAAACATGGTAAAAAATACAATAGAAAAGTTTACGAGACCATAGTATGGGAAAACACAGTAAGAGAAGCATACAAGAGATGATACAAGAACACAGTAGAGGCAAACACACGAATAACAAAGAAAATCATAAAAAGACTTAAACATTTTCAGAAAACCGTAGATCGGAAAAGAAAGGTTTTGAAAGTAATTTTTGAAAGAAAAGTTAGGGAAATCATTTGAAAACTCACGAAAAGCATAGACACACCATTGATCTAAAGAAATCGGAGAAAACCTCGAAGAGTTAGGGTTTCAGAAAAACCCTAGAAATGAGAAAGGCTATGAAAGGTCATCGATCTGAGTCGGAGAGGTTAGAACCAGGCTCAAACAAGTATGGTACGTTGTAGCAAGGCCGGAGATGGCCGTGGAACTTTGCATCGATAGAGGTCTGGGTTCGAACCTTCAAGTCCATGCCTCGAATCTGTAGGTATCAGGCACGTAGGAGCACCAGGAGGTAGGTGTAAGACTCCTATAGCTTTGATGGACATAGATTCTGGTGGATTTCAGGGTGTAAGATGATGAGAGGCGGCTAGGGTTAGGGAAGGTTCGAGAGTGTTTGAGAGAGAGAGGGTTTTCAGAGGCGGCGGGTAGATGAAAATGATTTTAGGGTAGGGGTGTTGGTGGATTAAAAAAGTAAGGAGGGATTGTGGTCGTTGATCATTTTGATCAACGGCCTGGATCAAAAGGGGAGTGGAGCGCGTTGGATTAATTGGGTCAAGGGTGGGTAATTTAGGGATTGGGTCGGTCCATTTAAGATTGAAATTGGGTTTAATTAGGGGGGCTGTTTTAGGCTAAAATTGAAATGGCTAGGTGTCACGACCCAATTCCCAACCTCGGTCGTGATGACGCCTCTCGTGAAGACAAGGCCAGCCAGAACAACGCGAATACCTCTTTTAGCAATTTCTAAACTTTTAGCAAATCCAGAACAAGTGTAAATAGTGATAAAATGCAGAAATAATAATACCAACATACGATACCAACCCGACACAGCCCAAACCGGGGTGTCACAAGTCATGAGCTACTACAGAATTTAAAATAAGTCCACAAAACATAAAGTCTGATACAATTGTCTGAAGGAAATCCAAAGATATGAAATAGGAGAGATAAGGGCTGCGGACGTCAACATGGAGCAGGGAGTAATGTGAGTACTCCGACCCAGTGAATAACAACAATAAATAATAGCTGAAAGTAAGAAAGCACATAACAGCACAAGGCAGTTCTATATCAGACAGTAAAAATAGTAAATCAGTATAACAGTACAGGATAAAAGTGAAATTCCACTTTCTAAAATAAATCCAGTAAATCAGGTAAAATATCAAGTATTAATCGCTCAAAAACAGTATCAGCCCCTCAGGCTCACTATCACATCACTCAGATCAGTATCAGCCCCTCGGGCTCAGTATCACATCACATGCATACCCGCGCTCACTAGGGGAGTACAAACTCCGGGAGGGGCCCCTTACGGCCCAAGCGCAATATCAAGCTACCTTATGGCATATAAAACAAGGCCTGAAAGCCTTCTCACATCACACTCGAGGCCTGAAAGCCTCCTCACATATCACTCGAGGCCTGAAAGCCTCCTCACAATACACTCGAGGCCTGAAAGCCTCCTCACAATACACTCGAGGCCTAAAAGCCTCCTTACAATACACTCAAGGCCTAAAAGTCTCACTCAGTCCAAAAAATATCATAAGCCCCTCAGGCATCAATAAAATAATAGGTCTCAGCCCAACATCAGTGAAATATAATTTAAAGCCTCAAAAATACATTTAAACGGCTGAGTTTGCAAAACAGTATAATTATTAGGATTGAGTTCAAATAACGTGTCAAAATAGTGAGTAAATAGTGATAACAATCGCCAAAGGATTCACATAATTGGCCATTAAGTGCGCATTTCACCTCAATGTAGCACTACGTTGTGCAAATCCGGGGTTTCAAACCCTCAGAATATCATTTACTATCATTACTCACCTCAAGCCGGCCAAAATCCTAGATCTTTTTGCCTTTGCCTTGCGAATAAACTTCCTCAAGCATTGAATCTGCTCAAAACCACAAGGAATACGTTACCATAGACTAAGGGAACACAACCCAATCGAAAGGACCCGAAAAATATCGAAATTCACGAAGTTGGCAAAACCCGAGCCCCGGGCCCACTTCTCAAAAAATCATAAAATTAACATCATCGGATTCCTTATCTCGCTACGAGTCTATACATATCAATTTTACCAAAATCGGAGTTCATTTGACCCCTCAAACTCCACTTTGGAATACAAAAATCCCAAGCCCTAACTTTACCCTCTTTTGATGAATTTCCACAAATTTCAGTGTAAATTCGATCATTAATTCATGTATTTAGGTAAAGAAACTCACCTCCAATCACACCTAGTCGAAATCCCCTTCTAATTCCGTCCAAGAGCTCTCAAGGTTGCTTAAAATGGTAGAAATGTACTTAAGCTCGCGGAACAAAATGAGCATTTAAAACTCTTCTGATAACAGGGATTTTCGCATCTGCGGTCCCATTTCGGCACCTGCGACCACCGCTTCTGCGGTTATTTTCCATTTCTGCAGATTCCCACTTAAATACCACGACCGCTTCTGCGTCCTCTACCGCATATGCTGACCTCGCACCTGCGGATTATTGTCCGCTTTTGCGGAAATGCCAAATCCACCCCTTCCGCTTCTGCAACGCAGCTACTGCATCTGCAGCCTCGCAGATGCGTAAGGGAAGCCGCATCTGCGGAATCTTCAAATCAAGCCATAGACCGCACCTTCGAGCCTCCTCCCGTACCTGCATAACCGCATCTGCATTTCCTTTTCCGCAGATGCGGAAATACCAGATACCAGACCTACTGCATATCTTACCAAGTCCAAAATCCTCCTGATGGCCATCCGAAATCACCCCGAGGCCCCCGGGACCTCAACCAAAAGCACAAACATGATCCAAAACCTTATTGAAACTTGCTCGAATCCTTAAAACACCACAAATAACACCTAAACCATCAAATTACATCAAATTCAAGCCTAAGTTCATCCAAATCTTCCAAAACTCGCATTCGATCAAAACCCAACCAAAACACCTTCGAATGATCTGAAATTTTGCACACGCATCCAAAATCACCTAACGAAGCTACAGCAGCTCTCAAAATTCCATTTCGACCCTCAGATCAAAATCTCACCTACACACCAGAATTCGCAAAAATACTAACTTCGCCAATTCACGCCTAATTCTACCCCGGACCTCCAAAATCAATTCCGATCACACTCCAAAGTCAAAAATCATCCCCCGAACCTAACCAAATCACCGGAAATCACATCTAAGCCCTCTAACTCATAGGTCAATGTCCGGTTGACTTTTCCAAAACAAGCCTTCCTTGAGGAGACTAAGTGTCTCATTTCCATCCAAAATCAATCCAAATTAACTCATTCACCCAAGACTCGTATAATAAAACATAAGGAAGCAAAAAATGGGGGAATGGGGCGGTAACTCACGTGACGATGGGCTAGGTCGCCACATCCTCCCCAGCTAAAAGAAACGCTCGTCCTCAAACAGGTCAAGAAACATACCTGGAGCCATAAACAGGTGAGGATATCTGCTCCGCATCACCCGCTCGGTCTCCCATGTAGCCTCCTCCACGGGCCGACCTCTCCACTGCACCTTTATCGAAGTTATATACTTTGATCTCAATTTTCGAACCTGACGACCCAAAATAGCCACTGGCTCCACATCATAGGTCAAATCATCATCCAACTGAACCGTACTGAAGTCCAAAACATGGGACGGGTCCCCAACATACTTCAGTAGCATAGATACATGAAACACCGGATGCACACCTGACAAGTTGGGTGGCAAGGAAAGCTCACAAGCCACCTCCCCAATCCTCCTAAGTACCTCAAAAGGCCCAGTAAACCGCGGATTCAGCTTCCGTTTCTTTCCAAACTGCATAACGCCCTTCATGGGCCAAACCTTCAGCAAGACCTTCTCACCCACCATATACGACATATCCCGAACCTTCCGGTCCACATAACTCTTCTGACGTGACTGTGCTATAAGAAGCCTCTACTGAATTAGCTTCACCTTCTCCAAGGCATCCTGAACCATCTCTGTCCCAAATAACCTAGCCTCGTCGGGCTCGAACCATCCAATAGGAGATCTACGCCGCCTCCCATACAATGCCTCATACGGAGCCATCTGAATGCTCGACTGATAACTGTTGTTGTAGGTAAACTCTACAAGCGGAAAAAACTCACCCCAAGAACCCCCAAAATCAATAACACAGGCATGCAATATGTCCTCCAATATCTGAACAGTACGCTCGGACTGCCCGTCCGTCTGAGGATGAAATGTTGTGCTCAACTCTACCTGCATACCCAAATCCCGCTGAAAAGTCTGCGAGAACTGAGAAGTGAACTGAGTACCCCTATCTGAGACAATAGACACTGGAACCCCATGCAATCGGATAATCTCCCGGATAAAGATCCATGCTAGTCGCTCCGAAGAATATGAGGTACATACCGGAATGATCTGCGCGGACTTGGTCAGCCTGTCCACAATCACCCAAATCGAATTGAACTTCTTCAAAGTCCGAGGAAGACCACTCACAAAATCCACAGTAGCCCTCTACCACTTCCACTCGGGAATAATCACCCGCTGAAGTACACTGCCCGGCCTTTGATGCTCGTACTTTACCTGCTGACAGTTGAGACACCGAGCCACAAACCCTACAATATATTTCTTCATCCTTCTCCACCAGTAGTGCTGCCTCAAATCCTAATACATCTTCACGGCACTCGGATGAATGGAATACCGCGAGCAGTGGGCCTCCTCCAATATCAACTCCCGAATCCCATCCAAACTGGGCACACAAATACGGCCATGCATCCTCAACATGCCATCATCATCAATGGTCACATCCCTGGCATCATCATGCTGAAACATGTCCTTAAGGACAAGCAAATGCAGATCATCATACTGGCGCACTCTGATGCGGTCATACAAGCAAGACCAAGAAACCACGCAAGCCAACACCCGACTAGGCTCCAAAATATCTAACCTCACCATCTGATTGGCAAAATCCTGGACATCAACTGCAAAGGGCCTCTCCCCAACTGGAATATATGTACTAACTACCTTTCGGCTCAAAGCATCGGCCACTCTATTAGCCTTCCCTAGGTGATACAAAATGGTAATATCATAGTCCTTAAGCAACTCTAGCCATCTCCGCTGCCTCAAATTAATGTCATTCTGCTTGAACAAATGCTGAAAACTGCGATGATCGGTGATTACTTCACAAGATACACCATACAAGTAGTGCCTCCAAATCTTCAAAGCATGAACTATAGCAGCCAACTCCAAATCATGTACAGGGTAGTTCTTCTCGTGGGGCTTCAACTGAGGAGAAGCATAAGCAATAACTTTACCCTCCTACATCAATACACATCCGATTCCAACTCTAGATGCTTCACAATATACGATATAAGAACTTTCGGCTGAGGGCAAAACCAATACTGGAGCTTTGGTCAAATCTGTATTGAGCTTTTGAAAGCTCACCTCGCACTCGTCCGACCATACAAATGGAGCACCCTTCTGAGTCAACTTGGTCAAGGGTGATGCAATAGATGAAAATCCCGGAATAAACTGGCAATAATAACCTGCCAACCCAAGGAAATTACGAATCTCTCTGGCTGAGGTCGGTCTAGGCCAACACTGCACTGCCTCTATCTTCTTCGGGTCAACCTGAATACCCTATCTGCACACCACATACCCCAAGAAAGCTACTGAGCTAAGCCAAAACTCATACTTGGAGAACTTTGCATAAAGTTTCTCCTCCCTCAACCTCTGCAATAAAACTCTCAAATGATGTGTGTGCTCCTCCTGGCTACGCGAGTACACCAGAGTATCATCAATAAAAACTATCAAGAATGAATCCAGATACGGCCGAAATACACTCTTCGTTAAGTGCATGAACGCTGCTAGGGCATTGGTAAGCCCAAAGGACATAACAAGAAACTCAATATGCCCATATCTAGTCGTGAAAGCAGGCTTCATAATATCCCAATCCCTGATCTTCAATTGGTGATAGCCTGAATGGAGATCAATCTTGGAGAATACCCTCACCCCCCGAAAGCTGGTCAAATAAATCATCAATGCGAGGCAGGGGATACTTGTTCTTCAATGTTACCTTGTTCAATTGCCTGTAGTCAATGCACATTCTCATGGTGCCATCCTTCTTATTCATAAATAGAACCGGTACACCCCACGGTGACATACTAGGCTGAATGAACACATTATCTAGGAGTTCCTGAACCTGATCCTTCAATTCTTTCAACTCTGTTGGTGCCATACGATATAGAGGAATGGAAATGGGCTGAGTGCCTGGCACCAGGTCAATAACAAAATCAATGTCCCTGTCTGGTGGCATGCCTGGCAGGTCTACAGGAAAAACATCGGGAAAATCTCTCACAACTAGGACAGAATCAATGCTAGGAGTCTCCGCTCCCAGTTCCCTCACGAATGCAAAATATGAAATACAACCCTTCCCAACCATACGTTGGGCCTTTAAGAATGAAATCACCCTGCTAGGAACATAGTCAGTCACACCATGCCACTCGATCCTCGGAACACCCGGTATATCCAGAGTGACTGTCTTAGCATGACAGTCAAGAATAGCATGACACGGAGATAACCAGTCCATGCCCAAAATAACATCAAAATCTACCATGCTCAATAGCAATAGATCAACTCGGGTCTCCAAACCCCCAATAGTCACAAAACACGACTGATGCACATGGTCTACAATAATAGTATTGCCTACCGGGGTAGATACATGAACAGGTAAAGCAAGACACCCTTGGGTCATACCTAAATGATGAGCAAAATATGATGACACATAAGAATAGGTGGAACAGGGATCAAATAAGACTGAGGCATCCCTGTGGCAGACTGAAGTAATACCTGTAATGACAGCATCTGAAGCAATGGCATCTGTCCTGCCCTGAAGAGCATAAAAACGAGCATGACCACTACACGATCGACCTGCACCCCTGGGGCGACCCCTGGGGCAACCCCTGGATGCCTGACCCTCACCCCTAACTGGCGGGGCGGGTGCTGAAGAAACTAGACCAGAAGACGAAGGCTGACCCCTTTGCTGAGATGAGCTAGCAGCTCGACGAGGACACTTCTTCCACATATGCCCAAACTCTCTGCACTCATAACAACTCTCGGGTGCTGGAGAACGGGACTGAAGGGAACCCTGCGTGCCGGATGACTGGCTGACGCACTCAGCCTAGAAGAACACTGAACAGATAGAGCTCGAGATGAACCCTATACTGGAAGAGCGCTGAGAGATGGCTGACACTGCTGATAACCCTGATGAACACGACCTGAAGATGCCCTACGATACTCGGAACGGGCCGACTGAGCGGGCCTGAAAGAGCGACCCCTACCCTGTTGAAACAGCCTCCTCGAAGGCGTACTACTGAAACTGCCAGAGCCTCGAGGCTTCTTGGCCTCCCTCTCCTCTCGATCCTGGTGGCGAACCGACTAAATATCTCGAGCTATATCCACCACCTCCTTAAATGAAGCACCCAGCACTCTCTCTCTAGTCATAAGAACACGAAAATGATAGTTAAGGCCATCCACAAATCTTCTGATCTGCTCACGATCAGACAGAACCTGCCAAACTACATGACGAGCCAACTTTGAGAACCTCATCTCATACTGAGACACAGTCATGTCTCCCTGTCGTAGCCACTCAAACAGACTACGCAGCTCCTCCCTACGGGACTGCGGTACATACTTCTCCAAGAAGAGAGCAGAGAAATCTTGCCAAGTCAAAGGTGTTGCACCAACCGGCCTACACCGCTTATACGCCTCCCACCAAGTGAAGGCGGCTCCAGTAAACTGAAAAGTAGTAAAAGCCACACTGCTGGACTCAAGAATCCCCGCTCTGCGGAGCATCCGCTGACATCTGTCAAGAAACCCCTAGGCATACTTGCCCTTAGCTCCATTAAATATTGGTGGTTGAAGCCTACCAAACCTCTCGAGGCGACGCTGCTCGTCCTCGTGCATAACTGGAACCCTGAACTCCTGCACTGGAGCAACTGGTTGAGCTGGAGGTGCCTCTGGAGTCTGTAATCCCTGCACCACCTGCTCAAGTGTGCGAGCATCGGGGGTCTGATTGCGTCCCCTGGCCTGTGAAATAGCTGCTACTGCAGTGGTGGCTGAAACCACCTGAGCCAAGCCAGTAGAAACTGTCAATATTTGGGCCAATGTCTCCTGGAGACCCGGAATCACAATGGGCACAGCTGGTGCCTGAACTACTGGTGCTGGAGCCTGGTCCTGAGCTGGGGCAACTAGGGGGTCCACAAGTGCTGCCCCTGCTGCTCTGCCTCTACCACGACCACGACCGTGTCCACGACCTCTGGTAGCCTTAGTAGGTGGTACTGGTGGTCATCCATCACATTCGGTAGCTCGTGTCCTCACCATCTGTGAGAGAATAGAACAAGGAGAAGTTTAGTACTTGGATCAATTCACACGACAGAATTTAAAGAATTTTAAATTTTCCTAAAAGGTTCTACAGCCTCCCGAGGATAAGTACAGACGTCTCCGTACCGATCCGCGAGACTCTACTAAACCAGCTCATGACTCGTGAGACCTAGTAACCTAGGCTCTGATACCAACTTGTCACGACCCAATTCCCAACCCCAGTCATGATGGCACCTCTCGTAAAGACAAGGCCAGCCAGAACAACACGAATACCTCTTTTGGAAATTTCTAAACTTTTACCAAATCCAGAACAAGTATAAACAGTGATAAAATGCAGAAATAATAATACCAACATATGATACCAACCCGACACAGCCCAAACCGGGGTGTCACAAGTCATGAGCTACTACAGAGTTTAAAATAAGTCCACAAAACGTAAAGTCTAATACAATTGTCCGAAGGAAATCCAAAGATATGAAATAGGAGAGATAAGGGTTGCGGACATTAACAGCTACTTCGTCACTCTGACTAGCCTCCTGATCTGGGAAGAATCAGTGCTCAGGGGTAGACTCCATAATGCCTGTTTATGCACACATGGTGCAGGGAGTAATGTGAGTACTCCGACCCAGTGAGTAACAACAATAAATAATAGCTGAAAGTAAGAAAGCACATAACAGCACAAGGCAGTTCTATATCAGACAGTAAAAATAGTAAATCAGTATAACAGTACTGGATAAAAGTGAAATTCCCATTTTTAAAATAAATCCAGTAAATCAAGTAAAATATCAAGTAAATAGTGAATAGAAATCTGCCCCTCGGGCCCAGTATCAATCGCTCAGAAATAGTATCAGCCTCTAGGGCTCAGTATCACGTCACTCATATTAGTATCAGCCCCTCGGGCTCAGTATAACATCACATGGGAACACGCACTCATTAGGGGTGTACAGACTCCGGGAGGGGCCCCTTACGGTCCAAGCGCAATATCAAGCCAACTCGTGGCATATAAAACAAGGCCTGAAAGCCTTCTCACATCACACTCGAGGCCTGAAAGCCTCCTCACATATCACTCGAGGCCTGAAAGCCTCCTCACAATAGACTCGAGGCCTGAAAGCCTCCTCACAATACACTCGAGGCCTGAAAGCCTCACTCAGTCCAGAAAATATAATAAGCTGCTCGGGGATCAATAAAATAATAGTTCTCAGCCCAACATCAGTGAAATATCATTTAAAGCCTCAAAAATTCATTTGAAGCGGCTGAGTTTGCAAAACAGTATAATCATTAGGACTAAGGTCAAATAACGTGTCAAAATAGTGAGGAAATAGTGATAACAATCCCCGAAGGATTCAGATAATTGGCTTTAAGCCCAAAACATGGCAATAAGCCTAAATCACGATGATAAACAAATCAACTTAGTCAAATACGCGGTAAAATATCAAACGAGACGGACCAAGTCACAATCCCCAGTAGTAAACAACCCCACGCTCGCTATTAAGTGCGCATTTCACCTCAATATAGTAGTACGATGTGCAAATCCGGGGTTTTAAACCCTTAGAATATCATTTACTATCGTTACTCACCTCAAGCCGGCCAAAATCCTAGCTCACTTTGCCCTTTCCTCGCGAATCAACTTCCTTGAGTGTTAAATCTGCTCAAAACCACAAGGAATACATTACAATAGGCTAAGGGAATAGCACCCAATCGAAAGGACTCGAAAAATATCAAAATTCACGAAGTTGGCAAAACCCGAGCCCCGGGCCCACTTCTCAAAAAATCATAAAATTAACATCATCGGATTCCTTATCTCGCTACGAGTCTATACATATCAATTTTACCAAAATCGAAGTTCATTTAACCCCTCAAACTCCACTTTGAAATACAAAAATCCCAAGTCCTAACTTTACCCTCTTTTGATAAATTTCCACAAATTTCAGTGTAAATTCTACCATTAATTCATGTATTTATATAAAGAAACTCACCTCCAATCACACCTAGTCGAAATCCCCTTCTAATTCCATCCAAGAGCTCTCAAGGTTGCTTAAAATGGTAGAAATGTACTTAAGCTCGCGGAACAAATTGAGCATTTAAAACCCTTCTGATAACAGGGATTTTCGCATCTGCGGTCCCATTTCCGCACCTGCGACCACCGCTCCTGCGGTTATTTTCCATTTCTGCAGATTCCCACTTAAATACCACGACCGCTTCTGCGTCCTCTACCGCATATGCTGACCTCGCTCCTGCGGATTATTGTCCGCTTTTGCGGAAATGCCAAATCTACCCCTTTCGCTTCTGCGGCGCAGCTACCGCATCTGTGGCCTCGCAGATGCGGCTTCCCTTCCGCATCTGTGGAATCTTCCAATCAAGCCATAGACTGCACCTGCGAGCTTCCTCCCGCACCTGCGCAACCGCATCTGCGGTTCCTTTTCCACAGATACAGAAATACCACATACCAAACCTACTGCATATCTTACCAAGTCCAAAATCCTCCCGATGGCCATCCGAAATCACCCTGAGGCCCCCGGGACCTCAACTAAAAGCACAAACATGATCCAACACCTTAGTAAAACTTGCTCAAATCCTCAAAACATCACAAATAACACCTAAACCATCAAATTACATCAAATTCAAGCCAAAGTTCAGCCAAATCTTCCGAAACTCGCATTCGATCAAAACCCAACCAAAACACCTTCGAATGATCTGAAATTTTGCACACATATCCAAAATCACCTAACAAAGCTACAGCAACTCTCAAAATTCCATTTCGACCCTCCGATCAAAATCTCATCTACACACCAGAATTCGCCAAAATACTAACTTCGCCAATTCATGCCTAATTCTACCCCGGACCTCCAAAATCAATTCTGATCACACTCCTAAGTCACAAATCATCCTCCGAAGCTAATCGAATCACCAGAAATCACATCTGAGCCCTCTATCTCATAGGTCAATGTCCGGTTGACTATTCTAAAACAAGCCTTCCTTGAGGAGACTAAGTGTCTCATTTCCATCCAAAATCAATCCAAATCAACTCATTCACCCAAGACTCATATAATAATACATAAGGAAGTAGAAAATGGGGGAAACGGGGCGGTAACTCACGTGACGATGGGCCGGGTCATCACATCCTCCCCAGCTAAAACAAACGCTCGTCCTCGAGCGGGTCAAGAAACATACCTGGAGCCATAAACAGGTGAGGATATCTGCTCCGCATCTCCCACTCGGTATCCCATGTAGCCTCCTCCACGGGCCGACCTCTCCACTGCACCTTTACCGATTTGATCTCAATTTTCGAACCTGACGACCCAAAATATCCACTGGCTCCATAGCATAAGTCAAATCATCATCCAACTGAACCGTACTGAAGTCCAATACATGGGAAGGGTCCCCAACATACTTCTGGATCATAGATATATGAAACACTGGATGCACGCCCGACAAGCTGGGTGGCAAGGCAAGCACATAAGCCACCTCCCCAATCCTCCTAAGTACCTCAAAAGGCCCAATAAACTGCGGACTCAGCTTCCTTTTCTTTCCAAACTGCGTAATGCCCTTCATGGGCGAAACCTTCAGCAAGACCTTCTCACCCACCATATATGACACATCCCGAACCTTCCGATCCACATAACTCTTCTGACGCGACTGTGCTATACAAAGCCTCTCCTGAATTAGCTTCACCTTCTCCAAGACATGATGAACCATCTCTGTCCCAAATAACCTAGCCTCGCGGGGCTTGAACCATCAAACAAGAGATCTACACCGCCTCCCATAATACGCCTCATACGGAGCCATCTGAATGCTCGACTGATAACTGCTGTTGTAGGACAACTCAACATGCGGCAAAAACTCATCCCAAGAACCCCCAAAATCAATAACACAGGCACGCAACATGTCCTCCAATATCTGAATAGTACACTCGGACTGCTCGTCCGTCTGAGGATGAAATGTTGTGCTCAACTCCACCTGCGTACCCAACTCCTGCTGAAAAGTATTCCAGAACTGAGAAGTGAACTGAGTACCCCTATCTGAGATAATAGACACTGGAACCCCATGCAATCGGACAATCTCCCAGATAAAGATCCCTGCCAGTCGCTCCAAAGAATATGTGGTACATACCGGAATGAAGTGCGCGGACTTGGTGAGCCTGTCCACAATCACCCAAATCGGATCGAACTTCTTCAAAGTCCAAGGGAGACCACTCAAAAAATCCATAGTAACCCTCTCCCGCTTCCACTCGGGAATAGTCATCCACTGAAGTACACTGCCCGGCCTTTGATGCTCGTACTTTACATGCTTACAGTTGAGACACCGAGCCACAAACCCTACAATATCCTTCTTCATCCTTCTCCACCAGTAGTGCTGCCTCAAATCCTGATACATCTTCGCGGCAGTCGGATGAATGGAATACGGCGAGCTATGGGCCTCCTCCAATATCAACTCCCGAAGCCCATTCAAATTGGGCACACAAATCCGGCCCTACATCCTCAACACGACATCATCATCAACGGTCACATCCTTGGCATCATCATGCTGAACCCTTTCCTTAAGGAAAAGCAAATGCGGATCATCATACTGGCGCTCTTTGATGTGGTCATACAAGGAAGACCGAGAAACCACGCAAGCCAACACCCGACTAGGCTCCAAAATATCTAACCTCACCATATGATTGGCCAAAGCCTGGACATCAACTACAAAGGGCCTCTCCCCAACTGGAATGTATGCATAGCTCCCCATACTAACTGTCTTTCGGCTCAAAGCATCGGCCACAACATTGGCCTTCCCTGGGTGATACAAAATGGTAATATTATAGTCCTTAAGCAACTCTAGCCATCTCTGCTGCCTCAAATTAAGGTCTTTCGGCTTGAACAAATGCTGAAGACTGCGATGATCGGTGAATACTTCACAAGATACACCATACAAGTAGTGCCTCCAAATCTTCAAAGCATGAACTATAGCAGCCAACTCCAAATCATGTACAGGGTAGTTCTTCTCATGGGGCTTCAACTGACGAGAAGCATATGCAATAACTTTACCCTCCTGCATCAATACACATCTGATCCTAATTCTCGATGCATCACAATTGTGGCTGAGGGAAAAACCAATACTGGAGCTGTGGTCAAAGCTGTCTTGAGCTTTTCAAAGCTCTCTTCGCACTCGTCCGACCATACAAATTGAGCACCCTTCTGAGTCAACTTGGTCAAGGGCGATGCAATAGAGGAAAATCCCGGAACAAACTGGCGATAATAACCTGCCAACCCAAGGAAACTATGAATCTCTGTGGCTGAGGTCGGTCTAGGCCAACACTGCACCGCCTCTATCTTCTTCGGGTCGACCTGAATACCCTCGTTAGACACCATGTGCCCCAAGAAAGCTACTGAGCTTAGCCAAAACTAACACTTGGAGAAATTTGCATAAAGCTTCTCCTCCCTCAACCTCTACAATACAACTCACAAATGTTGTGCGTGCTCCTCCGGGCTACGCGTGTACACCAGAATATCATCAATAAAAACAATCACGAATGAATCCAGATACGGTCGAAATACACTCTTCTTCAAGTGCATGAACGCTGCTAGGGCATTGGTCAGCCCAAAGGACATAACAAGAAACTCATAGTGCCCATATCTAGTCATGAAAGCAGTCTTCATAATATCCGAATCTCTGATCTTCAATTGGTGATAGCCTGAAAGGAGATCAATCTTGGAGAATACACTCGCCCCCTGAAGCTGGTCAAATAAATCATCAATGCGAGGCAGGGGATACTTGCACTTCATTGTTACTTTGTTCAATTGCCTATAGTCAACGCAAATTCTCATGGTGTCATCCTTCTTCTTCACAAATAGAAATGGTACACCCCATGGTGACACACTAGGCCGAATGAACCCCTTATCTAGGAGTTCCTGAACCAGATCCTTCAATTCTTTCAACTCCGCTAGTGCCATACGATACGGAGGAATGGAAATGGGTTGAGTGCCCGGCACTAGGTGAATACCAAAATCAATGTCCCTTTCCGGTGGCATGCCCGGCAAGTCTGCAGGAAAAACATCAGGAAAATCTCTCACAACTGGGACAGAATCAATGCTAGGAGTCTCGGCTCCCACATCCCTCACGAATACAAAATAGGAAACGCAACCCTTCCCAACCACATGTTGGGCCTTTAAGAATGAAATCACCCTGCTAGGAACATAGTCAGTTACACCACGCCACACAATCCTCGGAACACCCGGTATAGCTAGAGTGACTGTCTTAGCATGACAGTCCAGAATAGCATGACACGGAGATAACCAGTCCATGCCCAAAATAACATCAAAATATACCATACTCAATAGCAATAGATCAACTCTGGTTTCCAGACCCCCAATAGTCACCAAACACGACTGATACGCATGGTCTACAATAATAGTATTACCCACCGGGGTAGATACATGAACAGCTAAAGCAAGACACCATCGGGTCGTACCTAAATGATGAGCAAAATATGAAGACACATAAGAATAGGTGGAATCGGGATCAAATAAGACTGAGGCATCCCTGTGGCAGATTAAAATAATACCTGTAATGATGGCATCTGAAGCAATGGCATTTGTCCTGCCTTGAAGAGCATAAAAACGAGCATGACCACTGCCCGATCGACCTATGCCCCTAGGGCGACCCCTGGCTGCCTAACCCTCAACCCTAGCTAGCGGGGCGGGTGCTAAAGAAACTGGACCAGAAGACGAGGGCTGACCCCTCTGCTGAGATGAGCTAGCAGCTCGACGAGGACACTGCCTCCACATATGCCCAAACTCTCTACACTCATAACAACTATCGGGTGATGGAGAATGGGACTGAAGGGAACCCCGCGCGCCGGAGTGACTGGCTGACGCACTCGACCTAGAAGAACATTGAACAGATGGAGCTCGATATGAACCCTGTGCAGGAAGAGCGCTGAGAGATGGCTGACAGTGCTGAGAACCCTGATGACCACGACCTAAAGATTCCCCAGGATACTCGGAACGGGCCAACTGAGCGGGCCTGAAAGAGCGACCCCTACCCTGCTGAAACTGGCCCCTCGAAGGAGCACCACTAAAATTGCCAGAGCCTCAAAGCCTCTTGGCCTCCCTCTCCTCTCGATCCTGGCGGCGAACCGACTCAATATCTCAATCTATATCCACCACCTCCTCAAATGAAGCACCCAGCACTCTCTCTCTAGTCATAAGAACACGAAAATGATAGTTAAGGCCATCCACAAATCTCCTGATCTGCTCACGATCAGACAGAACCAGCCAAACTGCATGACGAGCCAACTCTGAGAACCTCATCTCATACTGAGACACAGTCATGTCTCCCTATCATAGCCACTCAAACTGCCTACGCAGCTCCTCCCTACGGGACCGCGGTACATACATATCCAAGAAGAGAGCGGAGAAATCCTGCCAAGTCAAAGGTGCTGCACCAACCGGCCTACGCCGCTCATATGCCTCCCACCAAGTGAAGGCGGCTCAAGTAAACTGAAAAGTAGTAAAATCCACACTGCTGGACTCAAGAATCCCTGCTGTGCGGAGCATCCGCTAACATTTGTCAAGAAACCCTGGGCATCCTCGCCCTCATCTCCACTAAATGTCGGAGGCTGGAGCCTACCAAACCTCTCGAGGCGACGCTGCTCCTCCTCGGGCATAACTGGAACCCCGAACTCCTTCACTAGAGCAACTGGCTGAGCTGGAGGTGCCTCTGGAGTCTGTAATCCCTGCACCACCTGCTCAGGTGTGCGAGCATTGGGGGTCTGATTGCCTCCCCCGGCCTGTGAAGTAGTTGCTACTGCTGTGGTAGCTGAAACCACCTGAGCCTAGCCCGTACCAATTGTGAATATCTGGGCCAATGTCTACTGGAGACCCGGAATCACAATGGGCACAGTTGGTGCCTGAACTGGTGCTGCTGGAGCCTGGTCCTGAGCTGGGGCAACTAGGGGGTCCACAGGTGCCGCCCCTGCTGCTCTGCCTCTACCCCGACCACGAACATGACCGCGTCCACGACCTTTGGTAGCCTCAGTAGGTGGTACTAGTGGTCATCCATCAGATCCGGTAGCTCGTGTCCTCACCATCTGCGAGAGAATAGAACAAGGAGAAGTTTAGTACTCGGACCAACAAGTTCGCACGGCAGAATTTCAAGAATGTTAAGTTTTCCTAAAAGGTTCTACAGCCTCCCGAGGATAAGTACAGACGTCTCCGTACCGATCCGCGAGACTCTACTAAACCAACTCATGACTCGCGAGACCTAGTAACCTAGGCTCTGATAGCAACTTGTCACGACCCAATTCCCAACCCCGGTCATGATGGCGCCTCTCATAAATACAAGGCCAGCCAGAACAACGCGAATACCTCTTTTAACAATTTCTAAACTTTTAGCAAATCCAGAACAAGTGTAAACAGTGATGAAACGCAAAAATAATAATACTAACATATGATACCAACCTGACACAGCCCAAACCGGGGTGTCACAAGTCATGAGCTACTACATAGTTTAAAATAAGTCCACAAAATGTAAAGTCTGATACAATTGTTCGAGGGAAATCCAAAGATATGAAATAGGAAAGATAAGGGCTTCGGACGTCAACAGCTACCTCGTCACCCCGACTAGCCTCTTGATATGGGAAGAATCAGTGCTCAGGGGTAGACTCCACAATGCCAGTATCTGCACACATGGTGCAGGGAGTAATGTGAGTACTCCGACCCAGTGAGTAACAACAATAAATAATAGCTGAAAGTAAGAAAGCACATAACAGCACAAGGCAGTTCTATATCAGACAGTAAAAATAGTAAATCAGTATAACAGTACTGGATAAAAGTGAAATTCTCATTTTTAAAATAAATCCAATAAATCAGGTAAAATATCAAGTAAATACAGAATAGAAATCTACCCCTCGGGCCCAGCATCAATCGCTCAGAAACAGTATCAGCCCCTCGGGCTTAGTATCACATCACTCATATCAGTATCAGCCCTTTGGGCTCAGTATCACATGACATGGGTACCCGCACTCATTGGGGGTGTACAGACTCCGGGAGGGGCCCCTTACGGTCCAAGCGCAATATCAAGCCACCTCGTGGCATATAAAACAAGGCCTAAAAGCCTTCTCACATCACACTCGAGGCCTGAAGCCCCCCAGACATATCACTCGAGGCCTGAAAGCCTCCTCACAATACACTCGAGGCCTGAAAGACTCCTCACAATAAACTCGAGGCCTGAAAGCCTCCTCACAATACACTCGAGGGCTGAAAGCCTCACTCAGTCCAGAAAATATCATAAGCCCCTCGGGCATCAATAAAATAATAGTTCTCAGCCCAACATCAGTGAAATATTATTTAAAGCCTCAAAAATTCATTTGAAACGGCTGAGTTTGCAAAACAGTATAATCATTAGGACTGAGTTCAAATAATGTGTCAAAATAGTGAGGAAATAGTGATAACAATCCCCGAAGGATTCAGATAATTGGCTTTAAGACCAAAACATGGCAATAAGCCTAAATCACAATGATGAACAAATAAACTTAGTCAAATACGCGGTAAAATATCAAACAGGACGGACCAAGTCACAATCCCCAATAGTAAAAAACCCCGCGCTCGCCATTAAGCGCGTATTTCACCACAAAATAGCACTACGTTGCGCAAATCCGGGGTTTTAACCCTCAGAATGTCATTTACTATCATTACTCACCTCAAGCCGGCCAAAATCCTAGCTTGCTATGCCCTTGCCTCACGAATCAACCTCCTCGAGCGTCGAATCTGCTCAAAACCACAAGGAATACGTTACAATAGGCTAAGGGAACACAACCCAATCGAAAGGACTAAAAAAATATCGAAATTCATGAAGTTGGCAAAGCCCGAGCCCCAGGACCACTTCTCGAAAAATCAGAAAATTAAAATCATCGAATTCCTTATCTCTCCACGAGTCTATACATATCAATTTTACCAAAATCGGAGTTCATTTGGCCCCTCAAACTCCACTTTGAAATACCAAAATCCCAAGCCCTAGCTTTACCCTCTTTTGATGAATTTCCACAAATTTCAATGTAAATTCTACCATTAATCCATGTATTTAGGCCAAGAAACTCACCTCCAATCACACCTAGTCGAAATCCCCTTCAAATTCCGTCCAAGAGCTCTCAAGGTTGCTTAAAATGGTGGAAATGGACTTAAGCTCGCGGAACAAAATGAGCATTTAAAACCCTTCTGATAACAGGGATTTCCGCATCTGCGGTCCCATTTCCGCACCTGCGACCACCGCTTCTGCGGATATTTTCCGCTTCTGCGGATTCCCACTTAAAGACCACGACCGCTTTTGCGGTCCTCTACCGCATATGTGGACCTCGCTCATGCGGATTATTGTCCGCTTCTGCGGAAATGCCAAATCTACCCCTTCTGCTTCGCGACGCAGCTACCGCATCAGCGGCCTCGCAGATGTGACTTCCCTTCCGCATCTGCGGAATCTTCCAATCAATCCATAGATCGCACCTGCGAGCCTCCACCCGCACCTGCGCAACTGCATCTGCGGAATTCTGCAGATGCGGAAATACCAGATACCAGACCTGTTGCACATCCTACCAAGTCCAAAATCCTCCCGAGGTCCCCGGAACCTCAACCAAAAGCACAAACATGATCCAACACCTTATTCAAACTTGCTCGAATCCTCAAAACACCACAAAATACCAACCTAAACCATCAAATTACATCAAATTCAAGCCTAAGTTCATCCAAATCTTCCGAAACTCGCATTCGATCAAAAACCCAACCAAAACACCTCCGAATGATCTGAAATTTTGCGCACACATCCAAAATCACCTAACAAAGCTATAACAGCTCTCGGAATTCCATTCCGACCCTCGGATCAAAATCTCACCTACCCACCGGAATTTGCCAAAATACTAACTTCGCCAATTCACGTCTAATTCTACCTCGGACCTCCAAAATCAATTCCGATCACACTCCTAAGTCACAAATCATCCCCCGAAGCTAACCGAATCACCGGAAATCACATCCGAGCCCTCTAACTCATAGGTCAAAGTCCGGTTGACTTTTCCAAAACAAGCCTTCCTTGAGGAGACTAAGTGTCTCATTTCCATCCAAATCAACTCATTCACCCAAGACTCGTATAATAAAACATAAGGAAGCAGAAAATGGGGGAAACGGGGCAGTAACCTACGTGACAACCGGCCGGGTCGTCACATTAGGGCTAATATTCAAATAGTCATTTTTCCCCTTTTATTTTATAAAAATAGTAAAAAAAATTTGGAAATAAATTAAAGGTACTTAATTAATTACTAATATGTAAATATTGAATACAAAATACTGGAATTAATTTTGTAATGATAAATGCAATTAAATCTTAAAATAGGGTAAAATTGCAATTATGCGCAATTTAATTTTAAAATACTCAATAAATTTGTAAAAAAATGTGCAAATATTATCTTAGCTATATTTTAGTATAAATATGAGAATAAAATAAATTACTCACAAAAAATGATAATTTGAGGAATAGTTATTGGTTTTGTACTGCTAAAATAGGGCAATAAATTAATTCAAAAATCTTTTAAAAATTAGAAAAAAATATTAAAACATTTGGACACACTTATATATGCGTACATATGCTATTTTGAAAGTATTTTGCATATGAAAATATATAGTGAAAATTGGGTATCAATACTCGTCATCTCACCTATATGTCGTACTCTACAATTAACACATAGCACATAAGACCACGACTCATATTCCTGCATGCTAAGGTTAGACTAAACACTTACCTCAATGACACAAACACAATTCAAGCCTCAAATACCATTTTACCCCTCGATTCCACTTCCAGTTTGCTTGTATCAAGCCACAATTTACTTAACGATGTCAATAAATGCTAAATGAATCAATTGTAATGCATGAAAATAGGTTTTCTAATGATTTCCCCAAAAGTCAAAAGTCGACCCTGGGTCCACATGGTCAAAACCCGAAGTTCGGACCAAAACCCGATCACCCATTCCCCCATGAGCTCAAATATATAATTTATTTTGAAATCGAACATCAAATCGAGGTCCAAAATCCCCAAAATTTAAAAATCCTAAGTTCTACCCAAAATCACCCAATTTCCCATGAAAAACCCTTGATTTTAAATTGAAATCATGTGAAAAGATGTTATAGATCCAAGAAAATGAGTTGAAAATGACTTACTAATGATTACGAGAAGTTGATGCCTTTGAAAAATCGCCCAAGATATTTTTAGGGTTTGAAGAATTGTAAAAATGAATGAAATCCCGCCAAAATCCTAATTAACTGGTCGCAGATATCGCAATTGGGACTGGAGCTCGCAAATGCAAACCAGGCCTCGCATTTGCGAACCTGTACATGGTCAGCTTACCTTGCAAGTGCGAACAAATCTTCGCAATTGTGATACTGGCCCTCCCTTGATGACTTCGCATTTGCGAAGGAAGGTTCGCAATTGCGACATTGGCAGGCCTGGGCTTTCTTCGCGAATACGATCAAGCCCTTTTAATTGCCCAGCCTGTTAGGCTCGCAATTGCAAAGTCAGAGCCTGCAACACAGCTGAACCTGCAACATTCATTTCTCTAAGTCCAAATTCATTCTGTGGCCTATTCAAAACTCACCCAAGCCCTCGGGGCTCTCAACAAAACATGCACCCAAGTCCAAAAATATCATACGGACTTTCTCGTGTAATCAAATCATCAAAATAACATCAACAACTATGAATTAAACCTCAAATTCATGAAATCACTCAAGAACAATAAATTTTTATTTTCTCAAATAAAGGTCCGATTATACTAAACGAACTCCGATTCCTACCAAACTTCACAGATTCAACTTAATTGTTATATAAGACCTGTACCGGGTTATGAAACCAAATTACGGCCCTATACCATCAATTTCAAAATCTTTACATTTTCAAAAACTCTTATAATTTCAATTAAATAATTTATTTTAAAAATTTATTTCTCGGGCTTGGGATCTCGGAATTCGATTCCAGACATACGCCCAAGTCTCATATTTTCCTACGGACCCTACGAGACTGACGGATCACGATTTCGGGTCCGTTCACCAAGAATGTTGACCAAAGTCAACTTTAATCACCTTTAAAAGCCAATTTCCTTATTTTTCTTAGTTTTCATATAAAAGCTTTCCGTAAACACGACCGGATTGCGTACGCAAATCGAGGTGAGACAAAAAGAAATTTTTAAGGCCTCGAAATATAAAATTTACTTTCAAAACGAGTGATGACCTTTTGGGTCATCACACTATGACTATTAGATTCACAGAGAACGTGAAGGAAAAAAAAAGGTTTTGATAGAAACTTACATTTGGAGGCATCTTTTTTATATTTTCGATTTATTTTTGTGCAATTTTTTGCAGCTCCATTTCTGGGGTATGGTGCAGTTTGCAGTTTCTAAGATTTGACGAGACTTTTATAATGTCTCTGGTTAACTTTTTTCATAGTTCCCATTAAATCTCATGAGTCATACTATATTAAAAGTAGGATGACCCAAAGTGAAAGCTGAATTATCAAATTGTCCTTTTAAAAGTTAAATGACTTTCTTTACCCTTCAAGCAAATATTACTAAAGTAAAAAAATTGTGTAAAAATGGGATTACACATTCTAATAAAGTTTTAAAAAAGTTGGAGAATGTAAAGAGTTGCATTGGGTAACTCAATAATAGGCTGAATTCATTTGGCTAATTTAATACAAGCCAAATTCATCTACCGAATGCAAATAATCAACAAATAACTAATTATTCATTTTATATATACAAAGTTTTCTGTTTTGATTTATGGCATCCTACTTTTATATGCTCTTTAAATCACACTAAATAGCAAGGACACTCATTTATTCTTCCGTATAAAAACTTAGGAAGATACCTTTTGAATTGACTCATCTTGATAACATCTCACATCATAGCTTTACCTCTTCTTTCTGGGCAAACCCTTATCTCCATTCTTTCTTCTATGTAAGTTTAGTACTCAAAAATTTATATTTTTGTATCTGAATTCATCTACCGATATAACTTTACTTTCTATTTTAAGATAAAAACTAAATTATCCCCACTTTGTTTTTTTATATATTCATATTGGTTACTCAAAATTTTATAATTTTTTATTTCGGTTCATTTAAAATAATGATATCTTAAATGACAATTTGTGATTTTTTTTGCAGGTATAAGATAGATTCTAAAATTTTGCCTAATAGAGTTGTGGATGCAGCACGTGAAGCAATTGAGTGCAAGTTGTTAGTTTCTCGTCAGGTAATGAATAAATATCTCTGACACACAAAGATAAAAATTTATGTTGAGTGGATGTGAAATCCTTAATCATTTTGTTCTTTCATTTCCTAAATTTTTTTTGTTTAAAAAAGCTTCGGCGAAAGCTTGTATTCTTATGATTACCATATTCTTGTAATAGCCAATTGCATTTTTATATTTTACAATTAAATTGAGATAGTTGCTTCGCGCGGTTGTTTTGTATTGGCTTCTTTGCATTGAACCTTGACATCTAAGGTAGCGAAGGAAACATGCCTTTTTCCTCTTCCACTTAGCCATAGTTCGAAAATCTCTTTGAAAGTCAAAATAAATTTCGAAAATGCTCCCAATAACATCCTCAAACAGGTACGACCCCTCCACCTCCATCCCCCCCCCCCCAAACCACCATAACCAGCGGATCTAATACACTCAAATAATAATTCTACACTACTTTCTTCAACCAATACAAATCCTATCATGTCTGCTAATATGAATATTGACATGCAAGATCCAACCAAAGACACATCAACCCAGACAAAAACATATCTTCAAACTTTAAACTCTAATAACTTCTCTTCTACACCAACTATATTTCCAGCAAACTTTCCTTATCATTTGGAGAATTCCGATGAGTTGGACGCACCTACTGGCTCTTCCATTTTTATACCTTTATCAGTTGAAGAAAAAACTAAACTATACCAACCATGGCAACATGCAGTGATCATAAAGGTCTATGGTCGAAAAGTTGAGCATCAAATACTTAGACAAAAAATTTATGCTCTATGGAAACCTACTGAAAATCTTCCTCTAATTGATTTAGGGTCAGACTTCTTCTTATTAAAATTTCAAAAAGAGGAAAACAAACTCCATGCCTTGTAGGGTGGCCCTTGGTTTGTTTTAAATCATTTTCTATCCGTTCGTCAATGGGAACCTAAGTTTAAGGCTTCTGAAATAAAATTAACAACCTCAGCTATTTGGGTACGTCTACCGGAATTACCTACAAAATATTATGAATATCAAATCTTGCACAAGTTAGGCCAGAAAATTGGTAGGCTATTATCAGTGGACACTTATACTGCTTCGACCACTAGAGGCCAATATACTAGGTTATGTGTGGAAGTATTACTTGATCAACCTCTAAAGTCACACTTATACATTGGCAACCATAAACAAATCATACTTTATAAGGGTTTAAATTTACTGTGTGTTAAGTGTGGTCGTATGGGTCATAATCAAAGGGTTTGCAATTTTGTTGTGAATGAAGAAGTTCACACAGATAAGTCACAACAAGATCATCACATGGATGATAATCGATCTATTTCAAATGCTTCTACTTCGGTTAAGGGAGCATGGCCAGTTGTTCAATTTCCAAAGAAATCCAACTTTGATGATCAAACAGTGATACTTCCAGTGGCGACAAGGGAGACAAAGCACTCAGGTAAGCCTGGGATTATTAATCCTACAAACCTTCCCTTTACTAAGCTAAATTTAAATGGTTCTAAGCTAACACCCACCCTTAACCCGGTATTAGTACATAATAAGTATAATAGTTTAATAGAAAATCCAACTGAAAAGGATATACCCTTGTCAAACCTAATACCTAAAAATTTCCAAATCTCGAAGACCGCTCAAGTGCTTAAGGACTCAGTCCAATTGGAGCAATATTCAAAACCTACTCCTTCTCAAATATCAAACCCTATCAATACCCATGCAACTGGACACGACAACTCCTCTCACATGCACAATATGCCTCAATACCTAGTCGTTCCTTCTTCACCTCCACACGATAAATATACACCTACACTACCATATACTCCACCTCCTCCTTTGAATATAGGAAGACCTCCATCATTTTAACCTACTGTTGCTATAGGCAATCATGTATCTTCTGTTAATCCCCTCCAGTCCATTACACCCCCTTCTTGTCAATCTAGTCAACTGCCATCCTCACCCATTGACATTGCTCCAATTCCACTTAGGTCATCAACTATATCCCCCCCCCCCCACTTTGACTCCTCCATTCACAAAATCTCCAAGTATCAACCATGTTCCCATTCAACTTCCTCAATCATCTAAGACGAACAAGATCTCACCAAAGGTAGAATTATCGACTACAACACAACTCCAGCTCTCCAGCTTACCCTCCACCTCACCTAATAATGGAGCCAAACACGATAATCTACATGGCACAAACACCAAATTCACCAACTATACTATCATCTTGGCTAGAGGCAGGTTTGCACAACCATGCTCTCACCTTCACCATGCAAGTGAATCAACAGGAGGTGATAATCCTGATCAATCTTCCCAGAGATTAAGCACAAATCGAGATGGAAGGGATGCAATTGGGGACAAACCTCTATGCTCGCTATCATTAGTCCATGATTCAGGCACCCCACCTAGCACCATACCAAACGCTGCCTCTACCCACTCCAGTCTAGGATCCCACACATATCCACCCCACTCTAATACACATGCCTTTTTATCATTCTCCTACTCCAAACACCCCTTGGGTCCAACCCTATTGGGATCCACAACCTCATACACCTCTTTTGGGACAAGCAGCTCCCCCTTCTCCAACACCACCACCTCCTCCTCCTTCTCCACAGCATCACAATCAGTTAGAACCAGAGAAGCAGGATGTCAACTTTTAGGTAGAGTTAGACGCAGCCATCATTTACAATAGAGAGACGAGGCCAATACATACATGCCTAGATGGTATAAAAGTCTTTGTCCAGAAGGAAGAGTTCGAAAGAAAAATCTTCATAAGGTGACTGCAAAACCTGATAGAAACCTCATTCCATTTGAGACAAATAACAAATTCACTAGTGGGGAAATATGCGATGTTATTTCTCCCCACTCTAAGGATTTGTCCAGGAGAATCTAGTAATAGGCAGAATGAACTCCAGCTAAGTCATATGAATTTTATAATTTGGAACTGTAGGGGTGCTCAATCTGTAGATTTTTGTAGGAACTTTAGGTCATTATTAGACTATAATCTACCTACTTTTGTGGTACTTCTGGAGACACACTGCCAATCCCACCAAGTTCTGAAGGATAACTTCGAGTTCACGGGTATGATAGAAGTGTTTGCAGTAGGGAAATCAGGTGGCATAGTTATTTTATGGTTTGCAACCCTTTTAAATGTAGCACAGGTGGTCACATCTACACAAGAGATACATTGTCATGTCCAAGTTCTTCCCTTACACTTTACTTTTTTATTAAGTGCTATTTATGCAAGCAATGATTTGGCTTCCAGACTAGTTTTAAGTGATAATATTAGGTGTATCTTTGATACTTATAAGGGACCTTGGTTGTTAGGGGGAGATTTTAACGAAATAATACATGCCTCAGATAAATTTGGAGGTTTGACTATCAATAATACTAGAGCAAATAAATTATTAGATTGTTTTAACTACTTCATTTTAACGGATTTAGGTTACAAGGGTAGTGATTATACTTGAAAAAATGATAGACATAACAATGTTAATATTTTAGAATGTATTGATCGTGTGTTGGCTAATTATGAATGAATATCTAATTATTGTTATGCTTTGGTAACACACCTTCCTCGAACTCATTCTGATCATTTTCCTATCAAAATCGAATTACAACACTGTGTTTTGCCTACGAAAAAATTATTTAGGTTAGAATCTAAATGGACTACACATCCTACTTTTGCAACAGTAATAGAGCAAGTTTGGGCAGAAAAAACTCACTTAATTCCTATTGTTAATCAATTTATGGAATAAATCCAAGTGTGGAATAAAAATACTTTTGGTAACATTTTTAAGCGGAAAAAAAAAAATTCTGGCAAAATTAAGTGGGATTCAAGCCTCTATTCACTATCTAACTAGCCAATTTTTACAAGGTTTGGAAAAGTCACTTACTCAGGAGTTTAATCATATTCTCCAACTTGAAGAGGATTTTTGAAAATTAAAATCAAGAATAAATTGGTTAAATAATGATGATCCTAACATCAAATTTTTTCACCTAACAACTTTAAATAGACGTAGGAATAATCATATAACTGCTCTTCAAGACTTAGGTGAAAATTGGATTACTGACCTTCAAGAAATTAGAGATGACATTACAAATTACTATAGTCATCTCTTTACTACTCAAAAATCCAAATCTACTTATACCTCGTTTGTACACCCCTTTAATATTCTAACCTCCATGGAGCAAATTAGATTAAATATCCCTTTACAGTATTTTGAAATTATGAATGCCTTACACTCCTTTCAACCTCTTAAGGAACCTGGCCCTAATGGCTTACACCCATCTTTTTTATCAAAAGTATTGGCATATTGTAGAAAATTATGTCAAATACTTTTGTCATAAGGTTTCCTGGATTCCCATATAGACCCTGCTATAAATACAACTTTTATCTGCTTAATTCTTAAAAACAAGAATGCTTCTACTATATAAGACTTTGTAATACTATCTATAAGATTATTATAAAAATTATTGTTAACAGAGTCACACCAGTTCTGGAACATATTGTCACACCTCTTTTTACGGTGCTTACACCCCGGCGAAAGGGATATATACACAAAAGAGTTTTTCCAATTAAAGGACGGTCGGAAC